>PVIC010035460.1:0-19037 GCA_004025085.1 Thryonomys swinderianus | reverse complement strand
TTTTTTTTTTTTTTTTGAGACAGGGTCTCGCTTTGTAGTTCAGGCTGGCCCTGAGCTCACTATGTAGCCCAGGCAAGCCTCGAACTCAGCAATCCTCCTGTCTCTGCCTCCCGAGTGCTGGGATGACAGGCGTGAGCCACCACGTCCGGCACTCTGGCCCTACAATTCTTAAAGTATAGTGGGACTTGTCCTCAGAAGAAAATATAGCTAAATGTGTCTACTCAGCTCACAGCATAACTGCAATACATGAACCACAACTTCATATTTTAACTAAGTATTTCATGTGACTATCTAGCAATACCATACCTTCTGTTCCCAGGATCCATATGCTCTTGAGTTACTGTTTCTAGAAAAGGAAATAATGCAATCCATTTATTAGAATTCACATATTAAAATGGAATTTCATATCTAATATCGGTAACCTTTATGTTTTCCCTCTTTACTTACACCAAATAGAAAAATTATTAAGCCTCAAATGTCTACTGTTCCATTTTTTGGAACATCCATAACGACACAAAAAAGTGAATTAGTTTTCATTTCAAACCCTTGTTCCTTAAATTTTATAGGTAACATATGAATTTCAAGCAAAAATTTAAAAAATTTTAATTTTTTGCCCTAATGGGTTAAGAAAGGTTAACATTTGTGTGCTGTATAAGAGAAATTATGCCTGTATGTGGCTACACATCAAGGAGAAAAACTATTTAAATATTTCATTTGCTCTTGCTTTGCCAATTTTTAGTTTTATTAGTTACTGAAAATTAAAATGCACCTATAAATTAAAAGTTTTTTGGTATACAAAAAGTACTCATATGATTTACTTTATAAGAAGAATCACATACACACAGATATATTTCTGTACCCTTCTGACTAGTCTATTGGGGTTTTTGTGCTATTGGTAACTGTATTTTTCATATTCCTCTATCATTTAAAAAGAACACATACCTACATTGTTTAGACCCCCAATTCTGATGATAATTTATTTACATAATTTACTTAAAAACAATGGTAAATGAAAGTGAAAATCAGGTAGGAACTGTCAATGACATAAAGCAAATAATTACTACTGTTTAAAACATCAAAAATATTTACTAACATCAAAAGGCTAGCCTGTTTTCAATGTCTTAATGCAACTCATATTTATGGATATCAAATGAAAGAAAAAGCAGTTACTTAATTAAAAAAAACAATGTGGAAAGACAGCTACAATTTCTTAGAATCTTACTTTTACAACAGTCCAACTGTAAGTCCAGTATCTGGAATCTCTCCAGGTCAATATATTGCAAAGTGGGTGCCAATCACCATCCTATCATCCCATGAGAATCACTAAGGGAGCTTGTTGGAAGCTCCGCTCAAAACTGTAGAATCAGTGTACTCGTACTTCAAACACTTGAGGTGCTTCTAAGGACACCAAAGGTTAAGAACTACTGTTCAGAGCATAAAAGTTCCTCTTTCAGGGTCAGTTCTGCACTTCACTGTTTTTGAACATCAATAATTAACACTGCCTTGTGGTAAAAACTCCTTATTTCTACTTTTTTATGGGTTCCTTAATACTGAGTAGGATCCATTTAACAAACTATAAAGCAAAATTTAGGAAAAGCCAAAATTTTACAGTAATAGTTTCCTAAGTATTTTTATTAATTTTTATCTAGGGCAAGATGAACACATCTTACAATACCATTTTGTAATTGACCATGAAAATTTTTTTTTTGTCTTTTAAAGAATATGGTTCTGCTTTCATACAAGACCTGAGTTCACAAATTTACAAGAAAGTTTTGATTAGGCATTAAGTGTCACTTATTTTACCAAAGAATTGAAAGAAGCTTTATTAACCTGTATATTTTTTAATTCTTGAATTTTTTTTTTTTTTGGCAGCACTAAGGATTGAACCCAGAGCATTCACACTGAGCTACATTTAAAAAAAAAATTATTTTTGTTTTGAGACAATCTAGGTTGTGCCTGAATTTGTGATTTTCCTACCTCAGACTCCCATAAAGCTAGGACTGTAGGCACATGCCACCATGCCTGGCTCATTTTTAATTTTTAAAAAGAAATATGCGATAAAACTCTATTATGTTTGAAGTTCTAACAACTGACATTTGTTGAATACTTAAATATTCATATTTTTATACCCAAAGTGCATTGGAGAAGTAATAAAGTACATGAAGACATAAGGACTAGATCATAAAATGCTATCCTCTGGGTTCTATAATTTCCTCATTTTAAGAAAAATATGACATGCTAGCTTTTGAGAAATAAGGTTTTAGGGATCAACTGTAAGAGAGGAAAGCAAAACTAACACTGAGAGGATTACAATGAAGCCCAGGCAGAGGCCAAAATAAACATTATTCAGCCATGTGTCTCCAGGAAAGAAAACAAAACAGAAAGCTGATGCCACTGAAACAGCAAAGAAGGGTTTCCCTGAGAGGAATTAAATCGGCCTCTTTCAAATCTGTATGAAGAACTCAGAGAAAGGAACTGAGGCCAGGGACCCCGCTGATCCCACACCTCTCTGCCGGGAGTGGCTGCCTGACAGGATCACCTAATTCTGAGAGAAAATTTGGAGAGTGGGAACAGATATAATAGGTATCATGTGAGAGAGTGAGACTTAACTTCTTCCAAGGGGCCTGTGAAAAAGGTAAGGACTAGTAAGCAAAACTGTAGGGAATCAGGTTTTAGATCAATTAGGAGGACTGACCAAAGTCATGATGTATTTAGCAAAGAAAACTTTATTTCTGCTGCACATAACATAGCTTTTCTCTAAGAAACTTCATCTCTCCCACACATAACAACATGTTACTCTAAAAAACATCTACGATACGTGTTTTAGCATTAAGGTATGGACTTTATATACAAGTCAGCCACCCCTGATTCCCAAATAAAACAATGTTGTGCAGACTATCAGGTATGTGAAAAAAAAAGCTGTCAGCTGTCCACAGGGAGTGCGTCCAGTCACATTTTCAGTCAGTCAGCTGAGGATTATGTCATTACTTAGTCTTTGTTCTGTAGAAAGAACACAATACAAGTATGAAAATCATCACCTGAAAGAGCTGTTGTATACAGTATTCCTAAAATGTGAAATGTTTTATTTCAGTAACACCAATGTGATCTGTTTAATCACAGCTGCCCCAAAAAGCAAATCCAAACTTACTCAGAAGAATGATGCAAGCAGGAACTGTATTTAATTTCTATAGGAAAACAGCTATGAATTAATAAAAAAATCCAGAAGCTCTAAATAATTTGTATCTATTTTCCTCAATCAGTAAGAGAGTTATATTATGCATACAGTTCCCATCTCAAAACAAAACTCATTTTACTTTCGGTATTATATTTTCTATAGGTAGGCAGCTTGATCTCAGACTTAATCTTTAGAAACAAGAGTAAAAAGCAATGTTTGTGACCTCTTGAAATTAAAGCAACAATGAGCACCCCTTCCCCACTAAAAACTGTCAGTTATCACAACAGTGTTAAAATGTAAAGTCTATCATACTCTTTTGGCGAACTTTCTAACAAGTTTATTACTTAGAGACAGGGTCTCACTACATCATGCAGGCTAGCCTGAAATGCTTAGGCTCAAGCAATCCTTCTGTGCCAGCCTCCTGAGATGATGGGACTATGGGAATGGCATATATTTATTTAACATATCCTAGAAAGAAGATACTCTCATTATGAAGTCCTTGGTAAATAAAAGATGTGAAGCAAAAATAAATGAAGAAGTCATGCTACAAATAGAAGATATTAATACTAGAGCTAAACTTGTCCTGCCAAAACAACCATTTTCAAATAGCTTGACCCTACTTTATCTTTGCCCTGAATAAGAATAAAAGAAAAAAATATCGATCTATATTGTCAGGATTAGTCATTTTGGTAAATGTATCAAATTGGATGAATATACCTCACTTTCAAGGGGAAAGTTACCGAATTAAAATGTATAGTTCTCACAGTACTATCATGGGTCATAAGATAATTTTATACCATTAAACTTAATTCCTTTTGATCATTTGAGTATCATTATTTTGGATGAGATAACATCTCAATGGTTTCACTTAAATTATAAATGCAAGGGTTTTAGCTTATATTTGCAAATTAATTTTTTTAATTTTACAAGAAATTTTCTAGTCTTGTCTCAATTCTGTAAAGCAATTCTGCTTGGAGAGGTAAAGAGAGCTGCCTGATCATAAGAGCTGTAACAGCAGTAATTTCAACACAGATCTTCTCACTTTAGGTCTAATATGGTCTTTAAGATATAAATAATCGGGCCAGGGGATTAGCTCAGTGGTTCTGGCACCTGCCTCACATGCGCAAGGTCCTGAGTTCGATCCCCGGTAACCACATACAATGCTGGGCGTGGGGACTCACGCCCACCAACAATCAATACCGCATACCACAGTGCCGGGCGTGGTGGCTCATGCCTGTAGTCCCAGCACTCGGGAGGCAGACAGGAGGACTGCTGAGTTTGAGGCTTGCCTGGGCTACATAGTGAGCTCAGAGCCAGCCCAAACTACAAAGCGAGACCCTGTCTCAAAAAAACCCAAAAAAACAACAAACAAGCAAAAAAAAGATATAAATAATCATTAGGAAAAACTCAACCACAGAAGTAATTTAAATATTTTCTATAATAGGAAATTGGTGTTACTGTCCTTTTTAAGGATGAAGAGTTTTTTTTTAATAAAAGCCGGAATGTTTAAACATTTCAATATTCACCAAAAGGAAGAAACACTCTTCTTTTTCAAGCCATTTTAGAAGATAGTATGTCTAAACAGAATTTGGTTGTTAATATTTTACTCATAAACAGAAAAATGCTATTTTCCTTGACAATTTAATATTTCTGGGGTTAAACTGCTAACACTGCATGGTATAATGAAAATAGATTTTTGTCATTAAATAAAACATTCTAAAAACAGAATTACTTAAAATGGGTACTCAGTAGGTATTTTCTATCCCCAAATGCCTTCTCTGAAGGAGGAAATAATTAGCTGGTTTGCTCTATGAGAGGAGGGTCTTTACAAATATGGCCTGATTTATTCTGATACTTGTTAGCTCACATACTCAGAAAGAGAACCTTAATTGAAAAAAGACGTAATTTTAAGTTATAAACTTCACACTGGATTCATGTAAATTCCAGTAGACTTAGGAGAATGATGTATCTGGAAATTAGGAAATCCAGCTTTCCCTGAAACTCAAAATTCATTTACAGAATAAAAAAACTAACTTAAAAGAGTGTTATCCCAAACCAGAGAAATATAACCCTATCACATAAAAAGAAACTAAGTGTGATTTTTGAAAACAAATACAAGGTAATTATATGGCCATATATGTCAGTATTTATAATAAGAGTTTTTGGTAAACAGGATGTTTAAAAAATACATCTATGCACACAGGAGTATTTTCTTTTCTTTTCTTTTTTTTTTTTTGAGACAGGGTCTCGCTTTGTAGTTCAGGCTGGCCCTGAGCTCACTATGTAGCCCAGGCAAGCCTGGAACTCAGCAGTCCTCCTGTCTCTGCCTCCCGAGTGCTGGGATTACAGGTGTGAGCCACCATGCCCAGCATCATATGTGGTTACTGGGATTGAACTCAGGACCTTGCGCTTGTGAGGCAGGCACTGGAACCACTGACCTAAATCTCTGGCCAAAAGTATTTTCTTAATGTGTACTTTTAATGCACAAACTCATAAACATAAATCCAGAAAAACACCAATACTTAGGTTAAAATGATAAAGATACATTATTTGATAGTGCTTTTTAAGCATTTTATTAGAAGTAAACCATTCTTCATATAAACTGTTAAAATTATTTCAATTTATTACTCAAGACACAAATTCTTCACATTAAAAATCTTCACAAGTATTTCAATCTTTAAAAATATTTTAAAATTTATTAAATGTTTAGTTCTTTGAATCTGAGATGTTAATAAATAACAAGCAACTTTCTAAACTGAAATCTGATTTTATTTTACAGAAGAGCAGAAATATTGCTTCACTAAATATCAAAAACAATTTTTAAGTTTAAACAGTTTACATTGTAAACATACACTTCGAAAATTTTGGCTTTACCACCAGTTTTTTTTTTTTTTCTTTTTGAGACAGGGTCTCGCTTTGTAGTTCAGGCTGGCTCTGAGCTCACTATGTAGCCCAGGCAAGCCTCGAACTCAGCAATCCTCCTGTCTCTGCCTCCCGAGTGCTGGGATGACAGGCGTGAGCCACCACACCCGGCTTACTACCAGTTTTAAACCAACGTGCCTTTAACTAGTGCACTTGAAAAGTCCATGATTAAATATTATATATAGAATATTCTTCTTCCTGTACTGCTTAGTTGGTGTGTTTAAAATTGAAATTAACACGTGCTTACCTGAGCATCAGTAAGTTCTCTGCCTTTTGTTAGACTCTTCTCTTGGGGAATCTGCGAGCATAACTTTAAGTCTCACCCCATTCAGAATCTTCCCATGCAGAGTCGAAATGGCATCATTGGCGCTCACTCTATCTGCAAACTTGGCATAGCCCACATTTTTTCCTGACACAAGGTAAACTTCGATCAGGTTACCAAAACGACTGCAACAAAGTAAAAACACCAACTGAAACAGATAAAACACTGCTGCTCAGTTCTCAAGTGTGGGCCCATTCTCGACTCATTTCCGGCCCTTCTTCCCACACCCACCAGCCATTCCCAGCCAGCATTTCCTCACTCAGCCAATTTCCTTCAAGCTCACTCAGGTCTCTTTCCTCAGGCACCCCACAACCATCTGGCCACCTCACTTGTCCCTTTCCTACCCATCCTCTATCATGGTTTTTTTCATGATCTTTCTGAAACAAAACGCAATCATTAACTCCCTAAGAGCCCCTGAGTGGCTCCCCACAGCTACTAAGTTCAGGACAAGCTCCCAAAACAGCTCTGGGGATTGGTCCTTGGCCTCTTTCCCTTCACATTCCCTCACAGCCTATGTACTAATGGCTTCCTTTCATATTCTCTTGGGCAGGAAGTATCATCCACAACTGCAGCTTCCTCCTGTGCCAAAAGTTTTCAACCTGCAGGTCTCTTTGAACATCTTGTTTCTTTCAAGAAGCCTTCTCAGAGTTCCTAGAGTAGGAGCCCCTTGTGTCTCCTTCTTACATTTCTCATCACAGCATCAATACTACTCACTAGGTTGTGATTTTCTATTTTTCTGCTTCCTATAAAAAGTGGATCTGTGGGGCTTATACTATTACACTATTCTTGTTAACAGAATATCACGTTTTGTTTTCATAACATCTTGAGAACTGACAGTGTCTGCGTGGCATATGAAAGCAATTCAGGAAAAAAATGAATCAATTAAATAAAGGTCAAAATACCTGACCCTCATGGCTGAAGTTTTATGTAGAAGACTCCTATCTATCTTCCTACTTCACCAATATTCTTGTAATGAAAACAGAAAAATGACCAAAAAGAAAAAGCTAAGGTAGAAATTATATTAAAAACACAAAAATAAGAACTCTTCTCTCTTCTATATTTATATATTCTTCCCTATGATCAAGTAATTAGTTATGATTATATAGTCCTTAGAATCCATCAGTGGTGACAAAATATAAAATACTTAATGAATAATGGACAGCTTAATTATAAATATGAAAGGATATGTGAAAGGAATTCTAGTGCACAGATAGGCTGATGCTGATGTATTTGTCCCATGCATTCAGCTTTTCAAAACAATTCTACATAATTTATTACTTCAAAACAAACTAATTGAAAATTCTTTGTAGAGATTTGGAATGGCAAAGAAGAGAAGGAAATGACCATAATTTGAAAAGAGGATTAAAATACAGAATTTTAAAAATGGAAAAAAACACATCGTCTCTATCTGGTAGGTATTGGATAGTAAGTTTCAAGATTGTGAGAAAGTAAAAATTATAGTTTATATAAATTATACTACACAAATATAACATTGTAGAATTGAGAGCTTACCAGAATATATCCTCTAATATATCTAAAGGTAAAGGATGAGGATTAAACACAATAAAGAGTCTTTCTTTCACAGGAGTCTCTGGATCGGCTTTCTTTTTACATGATGGGAGTACAACATCTGTCTGGATTTGAGGCAACTGTGATCCAGAACTTCCTCCAAATTGCTGCTGAAAAGTTAGGTACAAAGAGAGAAAAAGAAAAAAATGTATTTCAGGAATTTTAGCCATAGCCACAGACATATATCGTGCACCTACATGATCCTTCAATATTACTCAAAATTTTCTTACGTAATAGGTAATAAAAAATGTCACATTTATCTTGGATTCTCTTGGCTGCATTGGAAGGATTAAATTCTTACTTACCAGAAACTGCTGCTGGCTTGGGTTATTCCACACCATTGAGGCAAGCTGGGCAGCCACCATCTGTGTTGCCATTTTTCTAAGGAGACTGGAGACAATAACTGGTAATTTACAGAAAGCTGGAAATACTCAGTTCTAACTGCTACTTGTTTTGTGTGACATCCCTGTGGGTCAACTGTTTCCTATTTTTATTTTTCAAATCACAGCCATGTCCTTACACACTCCCGGAATGGCACTTACTCTGTCGCGTTACTTCCATCATCAATGAAGGTCACACCTATCCGATTCCCAGGAGGGTACTGGAATCCATGTAACTTATATTTTGCATAAACGGCTGATGCTACATTAAAATATTGAACCACTCCATGTCCTAAAATTGAGAATACACAGAAATGAAAAAGAAAGCAGATTAAATATGTAAGGGTAGTGTTATAATATGGAAATAAAACCATATGAAACTCTGATTACAATACATGTATAACAGAATTAAAGATTTCAGATAATAAATTTCTGTCATATGTGTGTGGGTCAGTGGTATTCCTAGAAAGTAAAGCATAAGTCATATTTAGGTAAAAGTAAAAATATGCTATTTGTATGTTTTATATAATGAAAATAACTTTAATATATTGGCTTTTCTTACTGAATATCAATATACCTATAAACCTAAACATTTATTTTGAAATTTAAAATTGTCTTTATCATACTGGATAGGAAATGAAACATGAAGTGGTATAAGAAAAGAATATAGCCGGGTGTGGTGGCTCAAGCCTGTAATCCCAGCACTCGGGAGGTAGAGGCAGGAGGATTGTTGAGTTCGAGGTTTGTTGAGTTCGAGGCTTGCCTGGGCTACATAGTGAGCTCAGGGCCAGCCTGAACTACAAAGGGAGATCCTGTCTCAAAAAAAAAAAAAAAAAAAAAAAGAATATATACTCATAGGTATAGAAGTAGAAAGAGAAAATGTGATGCATATGAAAAGCAAAAATAACAGAATGTCTCACATCAAAAGTTCTTTGGGGGAGATTTCAGCTAATGGGACAGATTTCAATTCAAAAACCTGATACTGGAGAGAGAAACAATTTCATAATGGGGAGCCCAGCAGCTTATGACAGAAGAAAAAAGATTTTTAGATATATTTAAAATATAACCTCCTTTGGGTAAAATACCTAAAATTTAATGTATCTGTCTAAACCCAAACATCCAATATTTTAATGAAATTAAGATACTGAAGACAAATGACCATTTAAAATTGACTGAAATTGGACTGAACATCCTGGAACATCTGTGTTCCAGTAATACACTCATCAGACATATCTAACTATATAAAAGACACAGTAAATACATTTCAGCATACTAGATAAATGGTGGTTGGATGGTGTGGGGAACAAATCAGTACTATATATCCATGTAACAACAAATGTGCCAGGGCAAACAATATATCTGCCTGAGTACTTTAAACAAAATGACAGGATAAGATTAGGTTAGGGTTGGAGACAGCTTGAAGGAGGTTCATGCAGAGTTGTGGTAGAAGGTTAAGTGCTGGGCAGGGCATTAGTGAGTATGTGGGGCGTCCATCTGAAGGGCGAAGTACTTGTGGGCTGCGAGCCCAACCAGACTCATTTCCCTACTTCCGCTCAACACTCATGGCACTCTAAAAAGACTAAATCAGGTAAACCTGAGCACTAGAAGAAATGCCCAGTATGATGTCTTTACACCACCCCTCGTTTCTAATTCTTCAACAAACAAGCAAAACTGCCTAGCATTAATCAAAGATTACAAAGAGCAACAATCATGAGGTATTTCCTTTTGCTATTTGAAACAAAGAATGCTTTATTTTGTGATAGTTAAAGAAATTTTTTTTTTTTTTTTGAGACAGGGTCTTGCTTTGTAGTTCAGGCTGGCTCTGAGCTCACTATGTAGCCCAGGCAAGCCTTGAACTCAGCAATCCTCCTGTCTCTGCCTCCCGAGTGCTGGGATGACAGGCATGAGCCACCACGCCCGGCCTGTTAAAGAAATTTTTTAAAAATATGAATAACTTTGTACAAAGGAGACACATTCCAAGGGGGTTTGCCTGTTAAGATACCAACAGATTTTAAAGTAAAAAATAAAGAGAAAGGAAAAATAAAATTTTTGTCACACAAACAGTATCTGATATTAAAAAAAAAAAAGACAAGACGTTGGAGAAAAGCCATCTTAACCAAACATAACATATTATAAAACAAGATAGACAATATTTTACCATAATTTGAGTAAGGATCTCGTTGAACTTCACAATACTCCAAACCTGGTACTATATCAAAAATGCTGAAAAGCTGCTCTTCAGTGAAAGGTACTCTTGATACAACTGACAGGCGTTTGGAGATAGCTTCCTGGCTTCTGTTGTCATTCTTGTCAAAATTTGAAAATTCAGATTGTTGATCTCCATCGGTATTTAAAACAAAACGAAAATCCTTAAGCTTTGATACATACATAAATTCATTTACCATTTTATGGACTAGAAAATTAAAGTCCATTGTACTAGACAAAGACACTGTATTTGGTACCATGTTTTGTTCAACAGCACTACTGCAAGGGACCAATGAGAAGAAAACACACAACTCAGCCCACCCCCCAACTTAATCAGAGAAATACAAAGTCTGATTCAATAGGAGGAAGTTTAGTATGTAAAGCTGAAAAACATGCCAAGAATTTTATTGCAAATAATATTAAAACCCTACTTTCATCACTCACTTTCCCTGTTTTCTAGCTTGTCTATTTATCATTCTTTTCTGCAGCCATAACTTTAAAACAGCCACAGTTTTAGGACTCATACTAAAGTTATTTCTGCATATTATTTCTGTACTTATTGGTTAGCAAAAAGGCAAAAGTTCTGCATATTATTTCTGTACTTATTGGTTGCAAAAAGGCAAAAGTTCACTCAAGAAAGTGGTGATATAACTTAATATATAGATAATGCTCTAATGGAGAACACTATAATTGGAAACAAGTTAAACAAAATAAGTATTACATACTAAGGATACTTAACATCTTGAGTCAATTTTAGGAAAATAACCACTTTAGATTTACAGGTAAAATTTACAGACTAATGATAAAAAGTAGTTTAAAAAATTCGTATTAGAGCCAGGCGTGGTGGCTCACACCTGCAATCCCAGCACTTGGGAGGCAGAGGCAGGAGGACTGCTGAATTCCAGGCTTGCCTGGGCTACATAGTGAGCTCAGGGCCAGCCTGAACTACCAAGTGAGACCCTGTCTCAAAAAAAAAAATCATATTAGAATGGATATACCACATGTTCTATTGAAGTAAAAGTAGTCCACTTACCAAATGGAAATATATTTACTCTAGGTTCATGTCCCAAAGCCTCCTGCCTGATACCACTATAATAATCTTGTTCTGAGGATTCAGATGGTTTATTTTTTGGTTCAGCCAAGATTGCTCTAAAACCTGAAAAAGAGAATCCAAGTTTCAAGTTTCATTGCAAATTGACGTTACCGGCAATATACATGGTAGCTAATGCCTGATTTTTAACTTAAGTGTGTAAGTTTACAAAACAAAATCTATACAATGGTCATCTCCACCAGACCTACTTCTTTTCTTTCTGAATGGTGGCAAATAAATATTTAACAGCAAGAATCCCAACTTATGGGTCAATGTAGACATGGAAGATGCAATTCAACTGCACTGATGTCATTAACTTGCCAACCCTCCTCAGCAACAGAACCCTATCCAGCTTCTTCAATTTAATTTACCACCAAGATTCCCCTTTGAAGTACACTTAGGATACATTATCTTTTACTCGCTTTAATTTAAAATTTTTTCAATTAATTACAAGAGCCCTTTATGAGGTCTGCCTGTTTCTGGATCAAGTGTTTTCAAGTAGGGGGCTATGAAAGGTTGGCAAGTTCTAAACCCTTTCTGAAAGTTTAAACAAAATTCTTATACATATATTTGCACATCAGTGTAATTCAAGGGTTCACAGCTTTCCTAATATTACATGCTGGCTTCAAAGAAGATAAAACTTGCCAGTTTGAGTTCCTTCCACGAAAATCTATCCTCAATACTCTGATTAGGTCAGCTGTTCCATAAGGTTTACTTATTCTTATCAATTATTATTATTTGTAGTAGTGGTGATGGAACCCAAGGCCTTTGCAATGAGCAGTATTTCTGGCCTTTTTCCTTTATTTTGAGACTGGGTCTTGCTAAATTGAGAAGTTACCTAAAGTGAGGCTCAATTTTGTGATATTTCTGCCTCAGCCTCTCCAATTACAGGGATTATGGTAAAGTGCCACCACAAGCAGCTAAGCTTTATTATTTTTGAACAAACTAAAAGAGAATCCTCATATGAACTAAGTTGGAATTCTTCATAACCTCCCATATATGGCTCTGATGTACTTAGTTGACTTTGTCTCATGATTTCTCAGCAGGAATATTGTGTTTTCTGCAACAGCCTCCCTGACACAAAGAACAAAACATGCTCACTCCTGGCCCTGTGCCTTTTGCCAGCCCCGCTCTCCTCTTTTCCCTTGGCCACTTTATACCAGATGAAAGTTCCACCTCTCAATGTGTTTCCATGTTCACTTGGAGCACTTGTTGCTCACCACTGACAGACTATCCCATGCTTCTGAGTGTTTCTTTCACTTAGCAAATTCTTATTTAGCTTACTATCAACAGAAGTTACTTTGGAAGAGATGTCAATAAATCTTCACCAAGGCCTATCACTATATTAGATATTTGGGGTGATGGAAAGACAAATAGGATATATTTCTTATTTTTGAAGGGCCTTTTAAATTATTCTATTATTCAGTATTTTTGATGTATTAGGTTTTGCCATCCAATGTACAAAATCCTTAAATGCCAGGATTGCCATATGTTTTGTTTGTATTCCTCTACTTAGCATATTAATGAGTGTGCACTGGTACTCAATGAAGACTGGCTGAATGGGAAATGTAGAAAGATGAAAATTTTGGTGTGGACCTTCAGGGTGCCTACGAATTCTATTAATTCTGTCTAAGCAAACCTGTATGAAAAGAAAATAATTCTCTCTTATAAGTAAAATTTTCATAATACTTAAAAACAGTAAGGTATTCTATAGCTTTATCTCTGAAACTCCATAGAGTTTGTAGTATAATGTTAAAGAATATCTTGGCATCTTTAAAATGCTCAGTCTTTATTATTTATACTAGTAACAGAAAAAGATCCAATTACCGTGACTCAACTTGAAATCAATTCTATGATTAAATACCTATGTTAGCAAAACTTAGAAGCCCTATGCTTACCTTATATGTTTATTAGTATATTTAATTTGATTTAGAGTTTAGGTCAAAAATAAATTTATATGATAGAAGTATTTAAAAAAACAAAGTAAATCTAATTTTAATATCTTAAATTTCATACATTTCAAAGGCCAATGAAATAACTAAAATATGCACTGCACTTGCAATCTTAATGTAGTTGCTCCTATTCCTCTTTACAGCACTGCTGTAAATGCTTACCCATAATCTTAACATCTTTTTTGAATTATGTATAATTAAACACCTATTGTTAAGATTAAATTAGTAGATATGTTAGCAAACACCAATATTAGATTCAGTTATTTAGAATAATTTGAGTTTTAAAGAAAGTCTTTAATAGTGTTAAAAACACATTCTTACTTCGATCACAGTTTTCTATTGCTTGGGCAGCTTGTGATGGTTTTAAATACCGTACGTAGCCCAAACCTTTACTTTCTCCAGTGACTTTATTCTTAATAATGCTGCAATACTCGATATCTCCATATACCTACAAGAGTTAAAAGACATGATCTTAGGGAACTCAAAATTAGTAAGTGAAGAGATTATTTCAGAACTAACTTTAAATGTATGCTTATTCATGCCTTGTGGCCATTAGGGTGGTGGTTCAACTTGACAGGCTTTGGGATACCCCTGTGGGACTGGGAGAGCACAGATTAGGGTGTGTCTGAGTGAGCTGAGGAGGGATGGCCTTGGGGTCAGTATCTAGTCCCTTACCCCTCTGCCCTGGCACTGTTCCCCAGCTCTGGTTCCTGGTTGTCATAAATAAAAAGCTCTACTTCACTATATCCTCCTGCCACGTTTCTGCCTGGGAACCAGTCAATCATCTAAATCCTCATAAAATGAGAGTCCAAATAAAGCTTTCTTCCTCTAAGATATGGGTATCAGATATTGTTCTTAAACACCTGTTCCTCTAACTTGTGGGTGTAAGGTATTGTATCCAGTGATGGAAAAGCTAATACTGTAAATTGGTACAAAGAGTAGAGTCAATGCTGTATCTCTGACCACGTGGTTCAGGAGCTTTTGGAACATGGTTTGTGGGAAGGGTTTGGAAAAATTTAGAGATAGTGCTACCAAATCAAAGACTGCTTTAAATAGAGCCTGATGGGCATTTCTGGCCAGGGCTCAGAAGACCTGAGTAATGGAGTTTTCAGATGCAAAGGAAAACACCATTGACAACTGCAGTACAGGCCATGTGTATTATACTCTGGCAGAAAGACAGAAAGATTGTCTACATTTTGTC
Organism: Thryonomys swinderianus; assembly: GCA_004025085.1. Taxonomy (NCBI): domain Eukaryota; kingdom Metazoa; phylum Chordata; class Mammalia; order Rodentia; family Thryonomyidae; genus Thryonomys; species Thryonomys swinderianus. The sequence continues at coordinate 4,221 of PVIC010035460.1, read as the reverse complement.
CATGTCTGGAGACTTTGCAAGAGACTAATGGTAGAAGAATTTCAAGACAACTCAACATTTAGGCTGTGGCTGCCAGATTTATAGTAAGAATCAGGGGCAAAAGATAGAACAAAAAAACCTGAAAAAAACTAAGTTTTGGCACAAAAGGAACCAAAGTAAAGTTGGGCTCAAAGGAGGCTGCTGAAGAGATTACCAACATTAAAAGAAATTTTGTACTCAGACAAAAAAATGCCTTATGATATCTCAGGAATCAGTAAAGGCTCACTCATTGTAGGCTTAAAGATGCAAACTGTCAACATTTCATTTAAGAGGAGTTTCTTGGCCCTTTTGCTCCAATTTTCTAGGACTCTTTTCACTATTCTCAGTCACTCAGCTTCTCAGAGACTGCTGCAGCCATAGTCCAAGGGGGAGTGGTTACTGATCAAACTGACAGCAGACCTTGGTAGCGTCCTCAAGACAATGGTTTTACCAGCATGCAGAATGAGGAGTTGTGGAGTCTCTTTGACTTCTTTGACTTAGATTTCAAAGGAAGGCTTGGGAGCTTGGGGAAGGAGTCCCTTTGAGGGCAGTGCATGAATCCCTGGAAATGAAGATGAAGGTGCACTAGAGAACCCATGAAACTGAAGGAACCAGGAACATGGAATGTCTGCCAAGGAAAGCTGTAGAACATGAATGGAATCATCCCAAGAGAGATTTTGTGGGCTTCAATTGGTGAAGTGAAAGGGTTGGGGGTGCCTAAACCTTCTGTAACTCGTATTCCATCACCATGTGCCCAATGACAGATATGGAGCTACTGGGATTATTTGGATCTTTAAATTGGTCTAATTCTTTCCTGTCCCCTTGTTCTCTTTCTGCAGTGGAAATGTTTTCCCTGTACTACTGTACAGTTAAAGAGTATGTAACTTGTTTATTATTTTCACAAAGGTTATCAATTTAAAGAGTTTGTCTTGAGTCTCAGAAGAGAGTTTGACCTTGACTTTTGAAAAAATGCTGGAACTGTTGAGATTTTGGGGAGAGGACTGTTTTGTTTCTGGTTGTATACAGTACACTTGTATTAGGTTAAGCAGAATTATAAACTTGCTAATGTCTTTATTTGGAGATTAGGTATGGTTTTTAAAATGTGTTTGTTGACTAGGGGTGTGATACAGTGATTAGGTGGTAGGTCAACTGGATTGCTTTTGGGATCCTTGGGGGTGACTAATGGAGAACATTTCTGGGCATGTCTGGGTGCACCTTGAAAGCATGGTCCAGAAGTCTATGTCTAGTCCCTTCCTGTCTCTATTCTGGGTCTGTTTCCCGGATCTAGTCCTGGCTACCATCCTGGCAACCATGACCTAAGTACCTTTGCTCCACTGTGTCCTCTTACTATGATGTTTCTCTTAGAGTCAGTCTGACCATAGACTAAACCGTCTTAAAACATGAGCCAAATTCCACTTCAAGTTGTGGGTGTTATGTATAGTGTCTGGTAATGGAAAAGCTGACTAATACATACAAGCTTCTTGCTTGTAAATAAAGAAATTCTTCAAGGGTAGAAAGGTATTTTTTTTCTTAATTTCTTATGTCATAGTGAAGGGAACTGAAACTTTCAGAAATCAAGTAATTTGCATAGGTCACAGAGGAGGCAATTCAGAGAGAATATATGAAATAGAAAATATATAAATATATGAAAAAGAAAAAAATGGTCTGAGTAGCTTCAAATTCTTAGTTCTAAATAGGGCAGAGTCTCTGGAATTGAGCTTTTTAGACTGAAACCTGGCTAAACCACTTATTAATTGGACAATAATTTATCCTCTTTGTGCCTGTCTCTTTATCTGTTAGAGACAACCATCTTACTGGGTTATTTTAAGGACTATATGAACTAATATATCAAGTGTTTATAATGAGCTTGGGACATACCAAACACACAAAATGTATTGCTATAACTGTTTAAATGTCTTTTAACAGGACTGTCTTTTAACAATGACTGTGTATTGTTTTGGAGGAAAGCAAGTCAAAGTATATCTCTAAATCACTCAAACTGTTAATCTGTTTGAAAAACATATATTAGTGTCTATTTTGAATGTTAGAGGAAATCCGGATATAAATTCTTAGTATTTATTTTAATAAATTCTCATGTACCCAATAAGTAACTTAATTACTGTACTTTTATTGATTGATTGATTGATTGATTGATTGATTGAGACAGGTTCTCGCTTTGTAGTTCAGGCTGGCTCTGAGCTCACTATGCAGCCCAGGCAAGCCTCGAACTCAGCAATCCTCCTGTCTCTGCCTCCCGAGTGCTGGGATTACAGGCGTGAGCCACCACACCCAGCAATTAATTACTGTACTTTAGATAAATGGTCTTATTTCTCAGAAAAAGATAAAAAGTTATAAATATAGAAAGAAAAACATTTTTTATTATGAGAGAGCATAGAACAGATATGTTTGACATGTTATTTTTGTGGTATTTTGTTCAACTCTCACTTGGGACAGGGCAGAGAAATCTGAAAATCCCTCTTTTCTGCTTGTTTCTTATCTCTTTTGGTTTTTGCCAACCTGATTCACAGTATTGACAGCATAAGTAGAAAGCAATTTAAAAAATGTAACTCAAAACAATTTAAACACTGTTTTGAACTAATCTTTATGGATGTTCACTACTGTATATAAAAATGAATGGCTTAATATATTTAAAATTATCTTCTGGGCTGAGGATATACTTCAGTGGCACTGGGGCTGCCTCTCAAATGCAAGGCTCAAATTCAAGCCCTTCAAATTTGAAATCTTCAATTTTCATTTACTATTACCTATATTTATAGCTGCAGTTGTTTCCTTCAGTATAACTCCTTCCCAAATCCAGCTTTAGGATAAAAATATATCACATGATAAACCTTTCTAAAGAGAAATAAAAAGCCTTTCTGTGAGAAAAATGTCAATATACTGTCGGTCCATAGTTAATGTTACATAATAACAGCTCACATAACCAAGCCTGGCTGCTCTACATAAGAGATAAGAAATAACAGACAGGAGTGATAAGAATGTGCTTTAAAATTTTAAAGATCGAAAGCAGGATCTAGATTCAGTATGTTTAAATCTTAGCTCTACCAGCTACTAATTATGTGATTATACCTAAAATTCACTGAGCTTTGCACATCATTTTTCTGAATCTACATTTTCATGATAAAGTTTGGCAGGGAGCCACTCTATTACTGTTTTCCAATTTCTAGTAACTGTACCTTTAATGACTGGTCATCACAGATGTTGGGTGATTAGAAAATACAAATACCTTAAATTTTTCCCGCAGATCTTCTTCTGTGTAGGACTTTGGTATCATAACAAAGATTCTTGTGAGTTCTTCATCCTCAACATCTCGGTGACTTCCAGATGATCTGGACTGAGCAATAAAAACCTAGAAGACATACAAAATTCCCAAAACAATGTCGACTATTTTCCTATTCCATAAGCAATCTCAATAATTTTGTGTATGGAAATTATGTTAGGTTAAAATGCAACATGAGTTTTATGAAAACCTTTTTTTATAAAAGTAATCCTTACTGAATGACTTTTTATATAACAGTAATTTCTTTTGTAATACACTTCTATTTTTCCATTTTTGACTACCAAGAGCAAGTTAATGTACTTAAAAAGCAGGTGTACTTTGCAGTTGTTGACACAGTTCAATAAAATGTTTATTATATATTTCATAACTATGAAAATTTTTATTCTGTAAAATATTAAAAAATAAAAATCTGATTATAAATTCATCTTTCTTTTCTTTGTTGCTTGTATTTTTTGAGACAGGGTTTTGCCAAATTGCCTAGGATGGCCTTGATCCTAAGATCCTCCTACCTTAGCCTTGTAATTCAGGTGCACACCACTATAGCTGTCTCTCATCTTTTTGTTTAGTAATGGCAAATGATTCACGTTTTGAAGTTTTTATTGGTTGCATAAACATGAGATTATTAGATATCTCTTGTTCTTAGGAAGTCACCTGTGTTAAACTAGCATGTGCTGAAGTAAATTTTACCTGAAAGCATGCCAGGTTTAGTTGGATCTTCAAACACTCAATACCTTTGTATTTCATGCATGACTCTTGCAACTAGCCATTTTATTAGATCCTGTTTTTAAAAATTTTTAATATTGTTTTATAATCTTTTCCTTTTAATTGCTTCAGTTCATTTACATTTAATGTAATTATTAATGGAGCTTGGTTTAAGCCTACATGGTTTTCTACTAATAATTTTT
>PVIC010035458.1:0-19041 GCA_004025085.1 Thryonomys swinderianus | reverse complement strand
ACTGAGCAGCGCGAAGCCTGCGGGGAGCCAGAAGGCTGCGGCCCTGGGGTTGAAGACCTGACTGCCTTAGGGTCCGTTCTCTCTCCTGCAACTTCTGTGGGCAGTGAACCCTGAAAAATGGACAGAGAGAGAGAGAGAGAGAGAGAGAGAGAGAGAGAGAGAGAGAGAGAGAATTGCTATGCACACAGTGTTAACCAAAAGATGTAAAGAAGCATGTTAGTTTTTAAATCGATCCTCCTGTAACAGTATCGGAGGACACAAAACTTAAATTTCCTGAGTAGAAAGGAAGACGATTCTTCACTCCCCAGTGAGCATATTCTTTTTTTCAGGGATTCTTTTCAAATCTGAGACTAATCATCTGAAATTTCTTTCTGTCATCTCTCCACCTTATTTGGCTTTTTCTTCTTAGTTCGCCCACAGCATCCGGCAGGCCTCGCCCCTCTCGCTGACTTGTGTCCAGTCCTCCAAACACTTCATCCTTGCGCCGCCCGTGGGCTCCGGAGCTCAGCCCCTCCTGCGCTGCAGGGTGAACCCCGCGGGCTCGTCTGCATGAGCCGTGTCCCGGCTGAAGCTCGGAGACACAGGCAGGGAGAAAGCAGAGAGGAAGTTCTGACGGACGGAGACTGCATTAGAGTGCAGCTCTCGGTGTTTCAATTTTTAAAAATGTTTAGGCAATGATTTATTTTGTGTACTTTAATGTATTTGAAACCTAAGACTTTATCCATATCAACTCAGATGTGATTTTTATAGTTGGATACCTTTGTTTCCAAATCAAGGTCTATGCCAGATGCCAGATAAATAGACCTCACTATGCAGCACAGGCAGATAAAAGAAGTACAACAAAAAAGCATGTATCTCTTACTACTTAACAGCTTATCTTAAATCTCAGGCTACTCAACTAATCCCGTGATTTTGAGTTAATAATTGCATCATAGGGCTGGAGAGTTAGCTCAGTGGTTCCAGCGCCTGCCTCGCAAGCGCAAGACCCTGAGTTCGATCCCGGTAACCACATACAATGCTGGGCGTGGAGACTCACGCCCACCAGCCATCAATACCACACACCACAGTGCCGGGCGTGGTGTCTCACGCCAGTCATCCCAGCACTCGGGAGGCAGAGGCAGGAGGATTGCTGAGTTCCAGGCTTGCCTGGGCTACAGAGTGAGCTCAGGGCCAGCCTGAACTACAAAGGGAGACCCTGTCTCAAAATAATAATAATAATAATAATAATAATAAAATAATAATAATAATAATAATAATTGCGTCATAGCCTACCTACCCTCCCCCACACACACACGCATGCGTGCTTGTGAGGTGACTGGTAGTGTATGGAGGTGAACAGTAGTTATTTTGGTCAAATGTCTCCCCATATAGTTTTAAAGATCCAGAAGCAAAGCGCCGGAGCTGAGGCGGGGCTTTTACTCTCGCGCTCTGTCATTCACGTGACCGGGGGCCCTGCTCCCCGGGGATGGCAGAGTCCGACTCCACACCGGTCGGTGGAGCTGAGCGAAGCCGCGTCCCCTGCAGTCTGCTGAGGCTGCCGTCTCTTCCTCCCGCCACCCGCGTCCCCATCCCTGGCCCCGGGGGGCCCGGAGGCTGCGGCGGGGCTGGGACGCGGGGTCCGAGCGCGGCTGTCCCGAGGAGCCGGTCCCGAGGCTGCGCTGGGCCCACGTCCCCCTTGCTGGTGCGCGGCTTCCCCGGACCCCAGCGCCGGCGGTGCGAGTGGCCTGGGAGAACCAGCAGCAGCAGGGGTCCCGCTGAGATAGTGTCTTTGGGGTGACGCCTCTGTTCAATGACTACCGGGATGTATCCTTTCCGGTAAAAGGAGACTTTGCGTAACTCGTACACACGCCCCAGCACGGAGAGCTGCCGCTTTTCCGTGTGAACGTGTCCCAGACCCCGGCCGAGTCCCCGTCAGGGCCCCAAGATCGCCGGCACAGTCGCAGCTGGGTCCTGTGACTGGCTGCCGCGGTTTCCACGCTGCCTGTCCTCATTGTGACGGGCAGTATGATCTGGGTTGAGCTAAATACCTAATGGAGTCAAATTAACTGCTTCCAGGATCGCTCTGATTTGCTGATAATCGCCCCGCTGTTCATCAGCGCCATGACTTGGTTTGGAAGCAAATCATTTTATTATATGAGAGATATGTTTTTAAATCTGATGAAGTATGGAGAGATGAGCACGTCCTGTCGGGCTCTGGCAAAGGACAGATTGCTATCTGGTAGTCTGAGTGTTCCTGTTTTCTCTCTAAGAAATGGTTTGATCAGGCCAAGCCCTTGTGAGTAGAGTCTATTCAGAGTGTGAAGAACTCTAAGAAGGCTTAACATCTTTCTGAAGCAAGCGCTATAGCTTTTGGCACTCAGATTTAGGAGATGAGAAGTGAGAGGATAATACAAATAATAATTATAAAGTCCGAAAAGAAACAGAAAGGTAAATGTTATTTTAATAATTCACATGATTTCTCCTTGTTTTTACACTTCCTAAAAAATTTCCAAATACATACACATACATGTGGTAGATTTGGTTCGATTATTTCATTGAATTTTGCTTTTCCTTATTCCTGTGATGCAAAATAAATTATTTCATTGGATCAGCTTTATTTCCATCTGTTCTTTATGCACCAAGAAGATAGAAATCTAGCAAAATATAAAAGAAAAATACATATCCTCTGGCAAGAACATCTTTTCTGTCAAAGGATTGCCTGTTTCCTGAAAGAGGAAAATGTGAGTCAATGTCAGAATACTTTTTCCTTCAGATGACTTTTTTTTTTTTTTTGGATAACAACTGATCATTTAATTTCATATAGTGTGAACCAGAGCACTGCTACTTCGGTAAAAGCAAAGTTCCTTTGAATCTGCCTGTGTCTACATGATAGCAACAAAAATAGAGAAATCATGCAAACATTTCAACCCTCTCTGCTATGACGGGCTCCAAAGTAACCCAATGCTTGCCTGGGTATTTCTAAAGGTTATTTGGCCCAGATACTTCCAGTGAGGAAAAATTAACTAATTATTCATCTGTAATATTGAAATAATAATAACTGGGATCTCTTTTGACAGTTCGCCTCATAAATCAGTACTGTGGAAGGAAAGTATTATTTTGTGTACATTTGATCAGATGCTTGTATTGATTACATATAATATATTGAGCACTTTGTAACATGGTTTACTTCATGAATGTAAGCTTATTAAGAAGGAAACTGTCGCACTCAATCCGGTGGTATGTTGCAGTGAACTTTTCAAACCACATACAATATAATATAAGATAGGATGACATTTTCCATCAGATCACTAGCACAGCAGAGTTAAAATTGATTTAATCCTGGCCTCTTGGGCTTATCTATGTTAAAAGGCAAACACGTGCAGATTTCATGAAAATACAAACAATGGAAGGACTAGGACTTGAGGTATGTTTTCTAAAATCAGCTAAAATTTAGCTGATCTATGCACATTCTTGCCTAATTCATCCTATGACAGATGCCAGAATTAGCAAGATGGCTGCTTGGCTTAGGTTTACCATCTGTTGTGAAGCTAACTGGTCTGGCTGTTTTAATCAATGAACTGAAAGAATTCCAGAATTTTCTGGAACTCAGGATTTAGAGGCAATTCATCTTGACTCCATACTGACCAGTTTAAACAAGGAGTATTTATTGAGTTCCTGTTCTATCCCTAACCCTCTTTTAGTGTTGGTGAAAGAAAGTTCAACTTCTCATCTAGGTCAAGTTCCACAAAGAAAAGATGAAATACAAAAATAAATACATGATATCATTAAGTGTTATAAAGGGAAATAAAACTGGACACATGGATGAATAGTGGCAACAGCTGGTAGTGTGGACGTGCTTTTGTAGGGTAGTCACGAAGTTCTCTGAACAGGTGACTATGACCAAGGACCGTAGGAAGGGAGGGAGAGCCAAGCCTTTTAGGACAGAGGAACATTCCAAATAGGAGACAGAACGGCATCATAAAAAGCAAGTTTGCTTGATGTGTTCAAGGAATAGCAAAAGAGTCAAAGAAGCTGGAGTGAATTGTGGGATGAGAGGAAACACATGAATTAGAATAGAGAGGAAGCAGGAAGTAGGATCTAAAAGTCCTGAGAGAAGAGGACTCTGGGATATATCTAGGGATGATAGGATGCCATCAAGGGACAGATTTAGGCAAATGGATGAGAAGATGTGCAGGGTGCTTTTCAGAGTCTTGGCAGAGGAAGGAGTCTAGACTGGAGACTGGGCCACGGCGAGAGTGGGAGGGCCACGTGGGGAGCCCTTTGGTGGCCATTTGGTTCCTCCTTGTGTGGTAGCAGGAAAACTTGGTACAAAGAGTGATAGTGATGACTTAAACTAAAATGTGTGCGGCAAGTCACACAAGAACATTGAGACCTGTTTTAAATAAACTGAGAGCAAACTTGGCCACTCACACTTTAGTAAATGGATCTCAGGATCCACATACTTTAAGAGGCTTCTGTGGTGGAATACAAATTTTAAGTGGCTTTCGCCTTGTTGAAGGTTGAATAGGTACAGCAAAGAAATGTCTGACCTCAGAGCACATTTAGCCAAGGAAAAAATTAATAAGCACATTCTCACCTGTGTGTCTCCACACTGCCACCCACCTATAACTGTTAGGCTGCCTTATGGACTGAAGCACACATCATGGCCGACAGGAGTTCTCAGTACGTGCTACATGATAAAGTTATCCGAGGACACTGTTTAGAATACTGGTACCCAGCCCGTCCCCAGGTCACTTAAATCGGGATATTTATAAATGGACCCTGAGTGTCAGTAGTTTTTCATGGTTTCTAGGTGATTTTCATGGTCAGTCAGCATCCAGAGTCTCTTATTTCATACATATTACATCATTTAAAATGCCTCACAGCTTTATCAACTAATTGCCATTTAGTAGATCAGGACATAATACTTAGGTCTAAATCCTTGGCAGATGGCCAGGGTATGATGCGCACAGGGACGGATTTTTTGAATGCCTGCTTGTTCTCCTTCCATTCCTTCAAGGCTGGAATCCTGACTTTGTCTAGGGACAATTGCTTGGACAATACTCAAAAAATAGAAGGAAAAAATGTCTTTAATCATTTTAAGTACATATAGTCAATCCTAAACATTTTCACTCACTTTTCTTCAACTGCTTCCTAAATCCTCACAGCTATTAAGCTGCAGTCTTTGTGATATTTTCTTTTCCTGTCAGTGTGTGTGTTTCTTTTTCCTGAGAGAGTGTGTGTGTGTGTGTGTGTGTTTGTGATCCAAATTTTATATGTGAAGTCTTCCCATTGGGTCAGCACCACTGTTAGGTGTAAGTGATACGCTCAAAGCCACACCTTGGCTAGGGAAGCTACTTGGTCAGAAGGACAAGTGCTAGCGAATAGTCTCTGCCATTTTCCCTGGTGGAAATACCCTCTGTGACCAATGCAGTATTGTTGACCATGGGGTCAAAAAGTTGAAATCAATAAATGTATATCATTGAAATGACAGATATTAACCACCACTGTGAAGTATTTTCTACTACCCAAAATATCATCAAGAGTACAAGTGATAGTAAATGGAAAACAAATAAATATGAAATGAGTTTGACTACATCTCCCTAATTTTATTACAATAATTTGTCTCATAAGCTTACATATTTTGTTTTAGTAATGGCGGTATTCACCACTAGCTCTCAAAATTCCCCAAAGTTGAATCATGTTCCTAAAGCCACGTGGAGCTGCTATCAACACGCCGTGGCCTCTGACGCTGTGTGACGGCCCAAGCCCCAAAGGGGCTGAGGGGCTGCAGAGGTCAGTGACAGCTACCCGGGTGGGAAGGTACCAGGTGGCGTGCCAAGCCTCAGACCCCACAGACCTCTGGGGACACGAGCGTTTCTGTCCTTTCCATCTGGAAAACAAAGCACAGATTCTCTCCGGCCAACTCATCTGAAAACTCAACCGCCGTTTAGAAACTATCTCTTTGAACGGATAGTTGGGTTGCTTCAAACTTAAAATAGCTATTTGAAGCAAAACCACCTAGGAAGTTGGCAGTTTTTGTTATTTATCATGATTGTCTTTCTACCTGACATCACCTTCAGTAGTGTCGCTTCCCCCTCGACCAGCAAGGAAGACGCGACCGTGAACTCTTCTTTCTGCTGTTTTATTCAGGATCCTTTGCTCGAGCAAAAACAAAAAAGCTCTCTTTCACAGGCCTCTCCCAGTATATATATATACATAGTCATCAGCCAATGCCTGAAGGACACGTGGCATTCTGGGATAGGCGGCTATACAGCGGAAGTGAACTGGCTGATCAGGCAATGCCTAAATATAGACTTGTTTTTCAGCGGATATAGACTTGTTTTTCAGCGGATATAGACTTGTTTTTCAGTGGTTCAGACCACTTGACCTACTTCCTCAGCGCTATCTTTTGGGTGCGGTTGCCCTTTGGCTCTCCACACAGTAGCAGGGACACCAAGACATGAAGCCCCTCGGTGAACACGTCCCTGAAAGGAGACATGTTCTAGCAGAGTGAAAATGATCACACTCCATTGGTAAAAGCCAAGCAATGGGTTGGCCCAAAAGCATTGCTCTACCATTTATGAAATAAAGCATACGGCTTATAACTTTTCCTTTGGAAGATGAGTTTCTTGAATCATTTTCCATAGATTCAAAGTAGATTTCTTTGCATTTCATGCAGTATATATTTACTTATACTATTTTTCAACAGTGAGCTTTACCTGCTCTACAGAAGTTGTCATGTTGACTTTATGCAGCTTCTGAATAAGGGCAGGTGCTGCAAACCCCAAACACATAACCAGGCACCTAAGATAGCTCCAAGTACACAGGTTCCGGGAGTGTTACGTGAAACACTGGGGAGGTTCTCAGACATAATAGAGGTAGGTGTGTTCGGAGACATTTGGAAAATCAGTGGTGTCCTTCTTACGTCTATTTGCCGAGCGACAATGAGTTTCCCAATTAACTTGATTTGTCATGTGGATTGACAAGCAATTCTATTCTAATCTCACTTTGAGTAGTTAGTTCTTTTTGAGGGCTAAGAACTAAGTTGAAAAAGAAACACTTTTTTTCTGTAATATTTAAGAACATTTTAAGACATAGAGTGATTGAACATGTTTTCAGATGCCAAATACTTATATCATTTTTCATATAAACGTGCAATTCGTTCTGTCTATGGATTTTAGGAAGGGTTATAAAGTTGCCTGACATGAGTTAAATAATTCGTGTAAATGGACACCCCTTTTCACCCCTGTTCAACAAAAACTATTAACCTTTTAATTCAGTAATGTAGCAATTTCCCCTGTACTGGTTCTGCTAATGAAGCCCAGGGAACGAGTCTGGCTGAGCTTCGGAACAGGAAGAGCCGCGGCCTAAACCCTGCTTCCTGCGCAGCCGTCCCGGAGCCTCGGCCTGTGTCTTTCGTCTAATTGGCTCCACACATGTTCTGGGGCTGATGACCGCGCAGTGCACCCCAGCTGAAGCCTTGGGGATAATTTACTCCTTCTGCTGAACACTGAGCAAAGCAACTTCTCCTGCTTTACAATGTAAATATATTGTAATATTTTGAGTTATTCATCAGTATAATCTTGAAGAGAAAAAAAAATCTTAGAAAAGCCAGATGCAATTCAGAATGTTTTCTATTGACTTAAATTCTGTCTCTTTCAGCGTTCTGGTGGTTCTGTCCCTTGGACTGAACATGATTCAGTAACACTGTAGGTGGTGAAAGTCTATCTTGATTAAATAGTAATATGAAGAAAAGTCCTTTATGCGGAACATTTCCTTTCTATTAACTCCCCTTTTGGACATTTATGCTCAGAATGTTTTCCAAAGATGCCCTTGGCTTTGTTTGCACCTCACGTTTTTCTCAGTTTGCATGTCGATGAGCCTGTTATCTTTCATCAACCCACTTTTTAATCTTAACTTCCAGCTAGTTTCTTGGAGGTTCTTGGGAATTTGTATTTACAGGGAACTTCTGGGTGATGTGGATTTCTAATGAACTCTGCTACCACAAATCGTCCATATGAATTCTGTGATCAGTTTTATAAATAAAAGGCCTCTGCACAGGAACAAGGGACTACTGGTCGCCTTCTGACACGCGCGCACAGACACACACACACACACCTCGCTTTTCATACATTCGGTGCACAGTCTGTGAAACCCATCTGGTGACACTTCGGTTTTCTTACACTTTGGTCGGTAACCTGAAAACTGGGGTGTGTTTGGGTGATGACTTCCTAGTCCGGTTCTGTCTTTCGCTTCTCTTCAGTTCTCCAAACGTGCTGCGCCTCCTTAAGCCTCCATTATCTATAAAGTGAGAGTGAGAATTACCTGGAGAAATGGTCTACAAATGCTGCCTATGCGTCTTGAGTAAGTCCCATTGCAGGGATGGAGTGAAAAGAAGTGGGCGGTGAGGGTCTGGCGTCTGCAGACTCACCCTGAACCTGAGGGTCGGTCTCCATCCATGGACAGCGCAGGACCGTGGCCCACCGGGACACAGCCATCCCCACAGCCCGTTTCCTTTGGCCACTAAAGGAAACAAAGGGTATTTATCTCTGCCAGTGGATCTTAAACTGTGGCGGAATCGGCATCACCACAAACAGTTCCTAAAGGACTAATCAGTGAGCCTCACTCCCGGAACTGCCGGTTCAGTAGATCAGAATGAGCTTAAGAAACTAGTCTGAGAAAGCTCCCCATTGAACTTGAGGCTGCTGGAGCAGGAAACACATTTTGCCAATACCTGATCGATATCATAAATGAGGATCATGGTCATTGTCTTTGTTCATTTGGTTAAAGTTGCTACTGTGTATTGTGCTAAAACAGGCTTTATTTTGGGTAGATGATAGGATGGTGATTACCAATTGGGTCATGAAGATACAAAAGTCAGTGTGTAATTCACCACTAAAAACATATAATTGAGAGTTCAAAGGGAATTTAGAGTTAATCTGTATCATTTTCAAAACAAGAAAATGGAAGCCCATAAGAGACAAGTGACAATTAGTAAAAATATAATGTAATTATAAAAATTATACAGTTGCTTATAATAAGAGGGCTAGAATCAACCCTCCGTGCCTCTCTGCCACTGGGGAGACAGGATCCTGCACTTACCCACGCAGGTAAAGAAGGAGAGAAAATAGGGCCCAACAAAGTTTGCATCACCAGTGCCAGAGCCGTACGGGACAGAGACTGAGCATCTTCAGGGGCTTCTCAAAGGGGGTGGCACTTCAGCCACGGACTCTAAGAGTCACTGGCTCTCAGAAAGTAAGATGCTGCGTGCCTCCACGGATATTTCTTTCTAATTAGGCAGTTCTTAAAGACTCATTAATGTTGTCAAGAATCAATTAATTTCTCATTATTGTGGCCCCAAGTTAATGGAGGACAATGAATACAAAGTCCACTTCTCTTTTGTTTTTGTTTCCGGATTCCCACTTGCCAGTAGTTAAAATCGTTGTTCCCCTAACTGGAGCTTCACCTGCCTAATTGCTTAGCTTGGGTTGTTTCTCATTAATATGTAAATCAACTTGTTCACATTCTGAGGTGGAGGAAAATGCATCTGCAGGGATATGCAAAGGTGTGAAGCAGAATTGCTTTGGGCAGTTTGTTGATGCAAATCCAGACTGCTGCTCTTGTCCCCAGCCCGGAGAAGCTGCCTTCTGAGATTCCAGACAGTTGCGTTTCTGCATCCTACAGAAGATTGCTTTGTTACCCTTAAAAAGAATCAGCCGACTGGAGTCCAGTCCTTTGGTACAGGACCCGCAGGCACAGTCTGCCACGGAGCCCCAACGCCAAAGAGCCCAAGTGTGCTCTGGTAGAGACTGGACGGGCCGCCTCAGGACAAGCTCCTCTCCCCAGACAGAGCCAGTGGTGATTTACGCCCAGCAGTCGGTGAGAAGAGCTGATGGAGTTGTTTAACTCCACAACCGAGGGAGGCAAAGAACCTGGCTTTAAAAATAAATTGTAGTAAATTAAAAATTTAAAATATGTATATATTTATATGCATGAAACATGTAAACGAATTTTATACACAGTACACACATGCACACACATGTGCATGCAACAGAGAGGATTAGATACCGTTGCTGCTGCACTTTCTACCTGGATGCTGGTTCCAACACTGGCCAGTGCTATTTAGAAAATGACTGGTTCTCATACTGGGTTCGAGGCATTGCCCTGTGTAGCCAGCTGTAGCACAGCACAAAGCCTTAGTGCAGAGTAAAACCCTCTGGTGCCTCAGGGTCGCCGTTAGCCTACCCAACACCCCCACCCCCCCAGGGTTAACCATTCAGAGAGCAGTATCCTAAGACTGTGGCATCCGTGTTGATTTTTTTCTATTTTAAATATATTTTCTTCACCCCAAATTCTGAGCCTCTGGTAAAATACTACCGATAAACATCTTTTAGGCCTATCTACCATAGTAGTATTAACTTTAAAAATGCCTAGCAGCACTGTGATTGAAATAGATTACAGTCATTTAACTTCTTTTTGCTGATAATTAAAGACTTGCATGCTGAGACATGAAATAACAGCACCTGGTTCCCAAGCACGTCTGTATGGATGAGGAACAGATACCCTGTGTCACTGTCTTAATAGAACCGATCCTGTCGCCTTCCAGCAGATGGTGAGTGAATTATTCTTTCCGCATGCAGAAAACTGAGCTAAGCATTGGAGACTATATCGACTGTATCAACAACAGAGAATCATCTGAGACATTTCAGACTTCAGAGAATTTATAATTAAGTTGAGTGAACCCAGGGCATCATTTACAAGGTCCAGTCCAAAACGAAAACAGGACTGCTTTCATAACTTATTCATCAGTTAGCACCCCAGCAGTGGTACACACAACCTGGAACAGGCCGCTTGTCCGCGTGTGGCTCCCGGCACGCTGTGGGAGGTGTCACGCAGCCCCTGGAGCTGGCTCTCGGTGCACAAAAATAAGCCCCCGTTGAGCACTTCTTTGTGATGGATACAGCCTGAGGCCAAGTTACCTGTCACCCTCAGGTTATAGAAAAGGGAAGTCGCGCTCAGGGGGCAGCCTTGAGGGTCACCGCAGAACCATCGAGTGGACAGTCCGATGAGACTTGGGTGGAGCCTCTGTTTAGAGGACAGAAAACTTGAGGGTAGAAATGCAAGTCTGCCTTCAGCGTCACCTGCGATGTGTCTGAGCAGCACGTTCAGTAAACGTCTAACCAGGGATGGGTTTTCAACAGACTCGCTTGGGAAAGGTGTGATGTGGTAAACGCTGAAAATGGATCCGCTACGCTACAAGTAATCATTCAAGCCGGGCGTGGTGGCTCACGCCTGGAATCCCAGCACTCGGGAGGCAGAGACAGGAGGGTTGCTGAGTTCGAGGCTTGCCTGGGCTACACAGTGAGCTCAGAGCCAGCCTGAACTACAAAGCGAGACCCTGTCTCAAAAAAAAAAAAAAAAATTAATCATTCAATAAATAAACCAATTGTAGGGAGGACAAAGATTGGTGACCTTTCTTAATTTGCTACTAACTAGTAAATATAAAAGTATTATTATTATTATTATTATTATTTTCTTTCTTTTGGTGCTTCGAGACAGAGTCTTGCTCTTCTAATTCAGTCAGGCCTTGAATTCACTAAGTAGCCCAGGCTGGCATCTACCTCGGCCTCTACTCGTTGGGCTCCTGAGGGCTGGTTTACAGGTGGGGCCACCACGCCCAGCCGTTACTGCTTCAGGCTCTGACAGCTCAGCCCACCGTCTTCCTCCTGGCTTGCCCCACCTAGGAGAAGAAGACTGAGGCTCCTACGGCCAGCTCAGCCGTGAGCCAGGACCCTGGGCCGCCAGGACCCTTGGCCCCAGACCGGGCGGGGCTCCTTTCTCCTGCTCCCCACGCCCAGGCCTCCGTTTCCCACGGCAGAGAGAAAAGCCGTAATCACATCCTCCGCGTCTTAAGGTCCAAATCGCCTCCCAAAGCCGTGTTTCTTTTCTTCGTGAACGCAGCGGTTCTCATGTAGGAATATTTGTTCCCAAAATAGTGTACTTGAGCACACTTGAGTCCTACCAGTGTAGACTGGCACTTAGCAAGAGCTCTTCGGCCACACTCATCGCACCTGTAGAAGGTAAGCACTGTGATTAGAATACAGAAGGCAGCACAACTCTCACCATTTTATGTTAATCTAGAGCAACAAAGAAGTCAAATCTCAGTCTCTGAGGTTACAGAGTCTTCAGATGACGCCTGGAGAGCATGCATTCCGAGGTTCTGCTTATATTGCTCCCTCTGAGACTGTTACAGAGTTAAGGGGTGAGCCTGCACCCTCATGGAGTGCACGCGTGCACAGGAGGTAAAAGGCGCAGGGGGGGAAGGAGGCGCTGGAGAGGCTTCCAGGGGGGGGACTGACGCCACCCACGCCCCACGGAAAGAACAATCCACATGTAACTCCAAGTACGAGGTAAACATCCACGCGGATGTAAAAATAATGCAATAAATAAATAGGAAGGCACAAATCTCTGCAGAGAAAAGAATTCTAAATAATTGCTGTACAGGCTCCACTGAGGACGGGAAGCACAAGCCATTTCACTCCAGCTCCAGCAGCGTATAGCTCCTTCCTTCTCGAAATCATAACGGAGAGAAGAGTAGCTGTCAGTAGAAGAACCTGACAGACACCCTCAGCCAGAGGCCGTGTCGCTGACACACACCTAGCCACACAATCCTGGTGTGTGAGGAGAAGAGGACTTTGCTTTTGTGAGTTCCTCCCCCAAACTCACAACCCTACTAAACGTGGGGCTGGACCACAAACACGGAACCGCCCGGTACTTGTCAAAGCTGCTGGGGTCATCAAGACAGGGAAAGTCTCAGGAGCCGGAGGGGACAGGAAGCCAAGCGCGGGGTGAGGCACCAAAAGGGATCTTGGGGCCAGATAAGGACGCGGGGGAGAAACGGGGGGCCTGAGCGAAGCACGGGCTTCCCTGACAGAACTCACCTTGGTCATGACGTTCCGCTTCCCGTCACAGTCACCTGCTTTGTACCACACGGGTGTGAACTAACACGACCACAGGGCACGTTTGTCTCAAGTTACTTCTGTGTTTCAATAGTTTCTATTAGAAGTATTTGACTTGAGAGAAGATCATGTCTTTCTTTTTTTTTTTTTCCTGTCAAGGCCCCATATTCTAAATTTGTTTTATCTTTTTTGTATGGTTTGGGCATTGCATTGCTCTAATTTTAGTTACATTGAGCTAGAAAAGATGTTGTCAGTATGAAGGAAAGTGTGATAGATGAAATGCTGTGGCCTTAACACAGTGTCGGCTACTGGGACGTGAGCAGATCTCAGACCCGCTGAAGATGCTGACTCAGTCACGGTCATCGCACGGCCAGTGAACATGGACGCTGTGACTTGGGCAGAGAACACTGAACTCCTTCCTGAAGTGAAGCCGCGATCAGCCCTGTTGGACAGAAAGGTTCTGCTTTGCTGTGAAATTGTACTTCGCCAGGAGAGGGCTGTCATAGAATGAGATTGTCTAGGGCAAGTTTTGATCAGGTTTACCCTCTGGATTATTGAAGAAGCCTTTGAGGTTGGAAAGAGAATGTCAAAGAATTATAATTTCAACCATAGAAGAATATCTCGAAGTGCTCTTTAGTGCAATAAAATGTTACACAACTGTGGGTGAAAAAGTCTGTATGGATAGAATATTATAATGGTGCTATTCACCCAAAGGTTCCAAACAAGCCTGAAACTTACCTGCACCTCTGACCCTAATGCATGTGCTACATCCCAGCCCTCCTGGTGAGGAGGTGTGTATGAGAGAGTGAAGCATTTTAGTTCCTTGAATACTATGATTTGAAAATGTCACTGTTTTCTTCTCTTCACCAACATATACATTTTTTGAGTACTTTTTTATTGGTACATTTTATTGGTATGTTATATATACACAGCGCAATTACACTCCACATTGAGAATTTGTACAGTATATGACACAGCTTAATTCTCATTTTTCCCCCTCCCCACCCCTATATACGTAAGCATTGTTCTTATACCATCCTTTTCTTATCTGGCAGGCAGATCGTTAGTGATTTCTTTCAGCAATCATGCTTTCAACACGCCTTGAGTGGGAAAGAAAAAAGGTCATCTTTACGATTGGTTATATTTCTCCTGGTCCACAATGGACTCAGCTTTGGCTTCAATTGTAACAGCATGTTTTTAATATTTGTCCACGTGATATTTCTTGGTTGGAATAAGAGCTACATCATGCTGAGCCCAACACCATGAAGAGTGAAGCATCTTTATAAACAAACATTGGACTCACGCCTTTCTGTCAGGAGACCCCACCTGGGTGGGGGTTGAGGATGTCTTGAAATGCACATTTTGACTCTCGGAAATCAATAACTTTTTCATACCTATTGAAGAGTTGACTTGGTGGTAAGGAAGAAGTACTTGGGCTGGGGAATTAGCTCAGTGGTTCCGATGCCTGCCTCGCAAGCGCAAGGTCCTGAGTTTGATCTGGGTACCATATACTACAATGCTGGGCATGGTGATTCATATCCATATCCCAGCACTTGGGAGGCAGAGGCAGGAGGATTGCTGTGATGTCAAGGCTACCCTGGTCTACATAGTGAGTTCAGGGTCAACCTGAATTACAAAGTGAGACCCTGTCTCAAAAGAAGGAGGAGGAAGAGAAGAAGTTGTGTTTTTGAGAAGCACAGTGACAATGATACTATACCTTTCATCTTTTCCAATTAACTAGATAAAAGAACATTCAGATATATGGAAAAACATAACCCTAAGACGTGGTTTACTGCACATGAACCACACTAGCATACACCTGTCAACAGGGTCCCTAAAAGATGTCTCTTGTAGGAGATGTAATACTAATTCCTATGCAGTGATGTCTGTATGAACTGTACACAAAAATGCCATAAATAACTCCATGACCTGTGAAGTAGCACTGCTTCTCTCTAAAATTCACATCTGCTCACCTAACTCTAATACATTTGTAAAAATGTCTACTGTAAGATTTCTGCTGAAGTAGAAGTTACCTGGTAGGAAGTCAGAATGCTGATTTTATCGGTGATGAGCAAGGTAAATCCCTCCGGCTGCAAGTTGCCTACATGAAGCATCTCTACTTGGCAACATCACTGGTTTCTAGTTACCCTGTTTGCCCAGCCTTGTGTTTAAGATGAGCCTTATACTTATAAATATGTTAGTGTTACACAGTATCCTTTATAAACTGGTGATTGAAACTCAGAGCATTGGAGAGTTCAATGTTCTTTGTCCTCCATAAGCCTTCACAAAAAGGCAACAGTTAAACATGCAAGTGCTCTTGTGCCTGTAAACTGTCATTTTTCTCTTGCTACTTTCAAAATTCCTATTCTCTTTATAACTTCCTGCTTCTCCTTCCCACCCTCCCTCATTCCTCCTCTCCTTTCCTTTCAATGGCTATGATATGACTGTGTTTTTCTCCTTCATCTTTCTGCTTCTGGCTCACTGAAATTTTTGCATGTGTGAATCAGTGAGTGTGGGAATTCCTTTATCCTAATGGTGAAAGCTGTGTCTCATTATTTATCCAAGTGATTATCTTGTCTTTTTCTGCCTCTCACTTGTTCTCTGGAACTCCAGTTACACGTGCTTCAACCCATTCAACATTCTTCCAACTTTCTGAAGTTTTGTACAATTCTAAAAATCATGTTTCATTTGTTTTTAAAATTGACAGTTGCAACTGACGTATTTCCAGGTTCGCTGATCATTTTTGCTATATCTGATCTTGTCTAAAATGATGATAATGATTTCTTCATTGTAATTTTCAGTACCTTTAGTTTTATCTCTGTGTTGACATGTTCTACCTACTCAGTCATTGAGAAAATTTTTTAAAAATTTGTCAAACATGTTCATACCAGCTGCTTTGAGTCCTTTGTCACGTCTGACATCTGGGCTCCCCTGGAATAATTTCCACTTGCTTTATTTATTTTTCACTTCTCATTTGCATATTTGGTATGTTTGTTGACACTTGTGAAGTAATGCAGTGTAGTGGCAATGTGTATCGTCGTAGCACTTGGAGAATTTGTAGGGTCTATTTGTCTTTCCTGATGATTAATTCATCTGCTAAAGCCAGCCTCCACCTGTGCATATACATGACAGCAGGCAACTGATCCACAGTTCATTTCTTCAGGGTCCTGAAGCCGATGTCCTGCTCTGGCCTCTGGGAAGCTCTGCAGAGTCTCTCTAGCCTGTTATTAGCCAATGAGACACTTCTGTGCAGTCAGAGACGTTCTTCCTGTGGCTCTCCTGCATCCTAGCAGCTGCTCTCACAGATGAGTCGTGTCGCTGTCCTTGAGCTTTAGCCCCTGTGTCAAGACCAGCACTCTGCTTTCGCCCCGGAGCGCAGGTGGAGGAAGGTAAGCATCGGGAGAAGCCGTCAACTTGCGGCCTCCCCCGGTGAGCTCCGTCTCCTCACTCCTCGTTCTTCTCTTAGCTGGCGCCCGTGTGGAACCGGGTCAGCAGCAGGAGGCACAGGCGGAGTTTATACTGCCATTCTGGGTCAGGTCTGTTCTTTCGGTTCTGGGATTCCCCCCAAGCTGCCAGCTGTTTGGGCAGATTTAAACTCTCTACCGAGACCCCCAGCTCACGAGCCCCCGGATTTCCACCGCAGCGGTCGCAGGGGATGAGGAATTGCCCTCCTGTAAAATCGCCAAGCTTGTACTTTGTATCCGAGGTAGTTGTAGTTTTCCAAGGGCCGGTCACTTAGTAGCTCTCCATTTCTTTCAAGTTTATCTTAAAATGACATTTTATATAATTTTTGTAATTACTCTCTTTGGAAAGTTTGAAGGAACATTTCTCTCTGCCATTAACAGAAGCTGAAATCCTACTCTCACAATCTGAAGTGTTATCAGATGCTAAATATTTATATCCATTATACTTTTGAGCTTTCTAAGCTATACCAGGCAAGTCAGTTATTGTTGTTTCCACATCTGGCTATGCAAATTATTTTATGGTTCACTTTCTATATTGAAATTCATGATGCATTTTCAGCTGTCCTTTGTGCTTCAGTTTCTTCAAATCTTTTCTCTCAGAATTCTATGATTGTTCTCATCATCTTACACAATTTATAAGATCATCTTCTGTTTCTAGGCCTAATGATGTTAGTTGTCATGCATCCGATCTTCTTCACCTATTCCATACATAGTTATTCTTGTAACACAAGAAAAATGCTCATTTTTCACAGCTTTTATAAACGGCCACCTCACTGAACTCTATTATAATTGATTTTTGGTTAACTCTCTTGGGTTTTCTAAGTAGACAGTGATTATCTGGAAACAATTAATGATGTTTTATCTTTTGTATGATATTGTAATTATATCATCATGTGTTCCCTCTGGGCAGATTTTCTTGACTCTATGCTGCGTGTAGAGTAGCATTCAACATACACTAGCGCCCTCAGCCCCCATCAAAAAACCCACTCTGCTGGTGTTCACCTATCAGGCAGGACTGCTAGTAGGAGGTGAGCATTGCATACACTATAGCCTTACATGTGTGTGTGCGCACACACATGCACACACACCTCATTACACAGGTTTTTTAAAAATCGACATCTTGACTACAAAACACAGGTATCACTCATCTCTTATGTCCAACTGGTCTTTTCTCTGTCCTGAGTATCATTTGCCCAAGGGCCAGAGGTAGAAACACAGCAAACATTCTGTGGCTGAATCAATAAAAGCATAAACTGAGGATAGTGGGGTGCCCTGTCTACTCATACCTTACTCTTGACTCGGTAGGACCACTACTAATGTCTTCTTTTTTTTTTAAATTGAATTCTTTATTGGTACATTTTATATACAGCTCACAATCACACTCAACACTGGGGAATTTGTAGCAGTATATGACCCGAGTTAATTCTCATTTTTTCTCATTATTCAGTAAACTTTATTGGTACATTATATATACAGCTCACAATCACACACAACACTGGGGAGTTTGTACCAGTATATGACCCAAGTTAATTCTCATTTTTACCCACATTTTTACCCTACCCACCCACGCCCTATATACATGCTCTTTTATTTTCTTTTGAAATCATATTTATTCCTTCCCCTCATTATGTTCCCACACCAAATTCCCTTTGGGAATTGCCTATTTTACATAAACTATCATACATTCTAGAACTCATTTACATTTACAGGTGCTCCTATCAAAGAAAAGATCCAATATTTGCATATCTGTAATCTATTTATTTCACTTATTAGTGTGTGCTCCAGGTGTATCCATTTGCACATAAATGAATGAATCTTGTCATTCTTTATGGTAGAGTAATACTCCATTTAAAAAAAAAAAAACACATTTTCTTTGACCAGTCTCCAGTTGATGGACATTTGGGTTGTGGCTTCTTATTTTAGCTCGTGATTTGAGACTGATGTTTTTATCAAGTAAATAAAAATAATGTTTTGTTTTAAGTACTGATAAAGACTTAATGAATGGATATTTAGTTTATCAAGTGCAATTTATCTCTCACCATTTCTTATTTAGCTTTTTTATGAGGCACATCACATTTCCTAACACTGGCCAATTGTTCTTGGAATATAGCTTATTTTCAATCATGTATTATTTCTAAAAGAGGTTGCTATATTTTACTTACTACATTATTTATATTTTTGCATTTATATTTATAAATGAGTTTCCTAAAATTTTCAGTGTGTTTTCCTTTTAATCTTCATATTTTGCTCTGTATTTTATAACTAGCATGATAATCACTACGGGACAAGCTTGTCCTTTATCTCTACTTGTTTATTTGTTTAGGAGGGAGGATGTAACTGTGTTCTTAACTATGCTTTCAGAAAAGTGAATTGAAATAAAAAGTATTTATTCAAAAGAAGAGAAAAAGGAGATGTACTTGTGTTTAGATAATGAGCAGGTAGAGAATAAGCACATCTTCTAATGGTACATGGTATATGTTGTTTATAGTGTTTGCTGTCATTTTTAAAATCTCAACATTTCCTAATTATTTGTGTGGTTTTTCCTTGTAACTGAACCCTTAGTATCTTTCTCCATGAGAAATAATACAATTACAAACTAAGACTGTTTGTTTGAAACTATGTTTATGTTGAATTCA
>PVIC010035457.1:0-19050 GCA_004025085.1 Thryonomys swinderianus | reverse complement strand
GGAGACTCATGCCCACCAACAATCAATACCGCATACCACAGTGCCAGACGTGGTGGCTCGCACCTGTCATCCCAGCACTCGGGAGGCAGAGACAGGAGGATTGCTGAGTTCACGGCGGCTTGCCTGGGCACCATAGTGAGCTCAGGGCCAGCCTGAACTACAAAGTTGAGACCCTGTCTCAAAAAAAAAAAAAAAAAAAAAGCTCACAGAGCCCTTGGTCCTGCAAGCAAGTCTAAGACTCCAAAAAGACAACCTCCATGATTCTGCTAGCTTTTGTCATCATGGGGGGCTGCCCCCTTTGACCATCATGAAGGGTCCCCACAAGCTGGTGTGGTGGCACATGCCAGTCGTCCCAGAACTTGGGAGCCCAAATTTGGAGTTTGAGGCCAGCCTGAGCTACATGTTGAGTTCAAGGCCAGCCTGGACTACAAAGCAAGACCCTGTCTCAAACAAACAAACAAACAAAAAGAATGTATGGGGGGGTTCCCCCACTCAAACATGGGACAGACAAAATAAAGGTGTAGCGAAAGGCACAGTGTGGCTCAGAGGAAAGCTGTTTTTCCCAACTCATGTCCTAGAGGATTCACCTTCCTTCTCCAGTGTCATCAACTGGCCCTCATAAAGCCATCTGAGCACCAAAATTTGTACCATTCGTCTTCAGAGGTGACCAGCAAGAGCAGACAGAGCCTCCCTTGGGAGACCATATTAAACCGTGTTCGTGTCCTGCTGGCTGGGGTGACAAATGGCCACAATCTTAGTGGCTGAAAACGACACACAGGGATCATCGCATAGTTCTAGAAGGAAGAAGTCAGGGATGAGTCTGGCTGGACTGAAGTCGAGGTGTCTACAGGGCTGGGTCCCTCCAAGGGCTCTGGGAGATCCCCTTCCTTCCCTGTCCTCTCTCCTCTGCGCCCCTTGGCCGCCAGAGAGGGCAGCTGAGTCCTTCTCGCCTGGCGTGTCTGTCACGGGGAGTCCTCCGTCTTTCTCCTTCACTTAGAAAGACGCTGTGGTCACAAAACCCACACAGACAGTCCCGGATAATCCTTCCAACTACCTATGAATGTTCCTTCCACCTAAAACCGTAATTCCCTTCCCTGAGGAACACCTCTTCCAGGGTCCCGGGCATCAGGACATACACATTTTTGAGAGGCCATCATTTGGTCAACCACAAGCAGCAAGAATAAAACAACGTTTTCCTTCATTAAGTTTTCAGAAAAACCATTCTGACTACTTAGTCTCAGGAAGTGGCTTTACCGTCGCCATCTGGAAGTCTGGCTTCTTCCCTTTGTGCAGCTGCTGACTGTGCAGCCACCGCTACGCAACACCTGGGTGCAAGTGCCCCACCTATCACGCGAGCTCAGTCAGCCGGGGCGTCTGTCATTCCCTCCACCTCTGGATCTGTGATTCCCTCCACCTCTCACCTAGGAAAACCACAGCCTTCTGCCTCCACTTACGGTACAAAGTCAGGCGGCCTTGTGTCCATCAGTGCAAATGCAGAAGGCATTGTTCAAGAGGTACGGCAAGACATTCCTCAAACAAATATTAACTCAGCGTGCACTGTGCGTGCGCACGGCTTGTCCAGGGCTGGGCGGGACGGCACCTTCCTTGCTCTCACTGAGTTTAGCGTCCTGTGGGGTGCTACAGAGCAGAGCTACTCTGTCATTTATTCCCCCCCTCTTCCCTTCAGTCTATATCTTCAAGCTTATTCTAAAAACAGGCATGCAGCCCGGACCTTTAACATTAGGAAGCAAGCAGCAAAAAACTAATAGTTCTTTTGGCCAGGGAGGACCTTAATGAGATGCTGAGACTACAAGAGCCTTCACGTTTTCTAGAGGACGCGCAGGCCCCTCAGCGCTTTTCAGAACAGGATCTCGCTGATCCACACTGCACCTGGGCCAGGCTTGTAAGCGTCGTGCTCACGTCCAGTCCACAGGTGACAACCTCAGACCCGAAGGTCAGCGAGGGGCTGCGGTGACGCCGAGAGCAGCCAAACCCAGGGCTCGAGTCCAGGTCTGGACGCAGTGATTTTCTTCCCTCGCCTCCGTCATCTGGGCACAGCTGGCTCCCTGGAGAGCGAGCACATGCCACTCTGAACTTCCGCCTTCTTCTTCCTCACACTTCCTCCTGCCTCCTGAGCACAGCGCCGCCCAGAACCTGTGCCCTTCCCCCAGCCCTGACCTCTTCCTGGGGAAGCCCATCGCCCTGCCAGGCCCGTCGGAGGCTCGCTGTGCGCTGTGCACCACCCCCTGCTGTACAGCGGCAGCTCTGCGCTCGCCGGGTGACAGGTCAGCGCGCCCCCTCGCTGTGCTCTGACCCTCGCGCCACCTCCGCCCCTCTCTGGCAGCACTTTCCATGCTGCTGTCTGCACTGTCCCCTTCGCACCCTCTCCAGGCCGGTCCCAGGGAGGAGACCATCCCAGGCCTCGAGGCTCTTCTCTCCAGGGCACAGCCTGCCCTCTGTGCCCTGCCCTGCCTCCCACACCAGGCAAGAAGATGCCCGGCCTGGTGCTCCGAGTCCTTTCTCTTCTTGGGCAGCACCGAGGCACTGCTGGCAAACACGGGCATCAGGAGAGACAAAGCCAGCCTGTAGGCTGTCCCCGCCACCGAACCACAGGAGATGGCCCACAAAACCTTTTCAGCTCCAGGTCCCGCAGCTGCCGAAGAAGGAGCTTCCCAAGACACTGAACCTCTCTTGACTTTGACAACGAAATCTTCACAACAGTCACCCTGAAAGGCATTTCAAGGAGCCCCCTCAAAGAGCGGGGGCGAATGACAAAGTCAGGTGACGGTGGCTAGAAGATGGGGACTGGGCCCTTCCCTTCTGATGGGTCACTGCACCTGCTGCACACCCACCCCACAGCGCAGGGGTGTGCCCAGCCGCAGCTCTGCCACCCACAGAGGCTGCCCTGGAAGCAGGCACATGCCACAGACTCAGCAGCACCAAGCAACACTCTGAAAACAGCTTGTAAACATCAGTGTGCGCACCGGGCCAGCCGTCTGGGTGGCAGGGTGCTGACCAATCTGGGACTCTCACTACTGGAAACAGAAGAAGTGGCCATGCATGATGGCACAGAAGCCACGTTGCCAAGTGAGCGTGAATACACACGTACACACATGCCCCAGAATTGGGCACAAGGGTCGTGTTCTTGTTCTAGAGAAGAGCGGGCGGGCTTTGTGCTCCTGAGAAGGCAGTGCCACTCCTGAAACTTTCTCTCCCAGGACTTAGAAGAGTCCTCGGGAAAAGACGGGTCCCTACAGGAGGCCTGCCACGAGTCTGAGGCCAGCCTGAACTGCACGCAAGACCCTGCCTGGCTCAGAAAACAAACAAACAAAAAGCCCCTAATAGACACTTGTCCAAGTAGGCTTATTAGTCTTTTATACTAGTCAGGTCTGACCTGAGCAGTCAGATGAGTGACTGCTATCTAATAAGGATGTTTTAAATATATAAGCTATTTAAAAAGTCTATAATGAAAAATGGTAACTTCCTAAAATAATTTTTGAAAAATTTTACATGTGCACATGCTTACAGCCCAAACTGCTTGAAGAAAAGTTTTACACAAAGATGTCTATAAAAAATTATAATTGTATATTATATTATATTGCATATTATATAATTATTATAATCATCAAATACCAAAAACGGAGCAATATAGAAAGCCCCATCGCCATTGAAGTTGTACATACAAAGAGCCAGTGCCTTCGGCTGTGAGTTCAAACCTCCAGCAGGATGGACATTCCTGAGCCCGCCCCAATCTGTCACCAGCTAACCACAACTCTGGTTTAAAATAATTCAGTTTAGGGCCGGAGGATTAGCTCAGTGGTTCCGGCGCCTGCCTTGCAAGCGCAAGGTCCTGAGTTCGATCTCCGGTAACCACATATAATGCTGGGCGTGGAGACTCACGCCCACCAACAATCAATACCTCATACCACAGTACCAGGCATGGGGGCTCACACCTGTCATCCCAGTACTCGGGAGGCAGAGACAGGAGGATTGCTGAGTTCGAGGCTTGCCTGGACTACATAGTGAGCTCAGAGCCAGCCTGAACTACAAAGCGAGACCCTGTCTCAAAAAAAAAAAAAATTCAGTTTAATAGCTACTGAGTGTCCTTTGCTGTTTCCAAAACTCTAATTTTCACCAAAGCATGTGTTTTTGAAATACTGTTTCCATCTCAGCTGTTTGCAATTTCATACGGGAAGAAATAAACTGCACCATCAGAGAAGTAAGTGCGGTCGGACGTGGCTCCGGGGCACGGCGCATGCGTTGTATGGTCACGGGCCTGGGCTCGATCCCGGCAGAAAGAAGGAAGGAAGGGAAGGACGGAGTAAAGGAGGAAGGGGGGTGACAAACGCAACTCTGATCCCCTAACGATACATCCGGGAAATCCTGCCGTCCTGGCTGATGACTTGCAGATGGCTTCCGTCCGTGAGTTCTGCTTTGCTGGTGTTTTGCCTTCTGTGGGCCAGGTGGGTTTTCCGCTTGGGGGCAGCTTGGCCTCTCCTCACGAGAAACCCGTCCTGTGCTCCAGGGAGCCACTGCTGCTGCCACCACCACGCGAAACTGGGACGGTAAAACCACGAGGAATGTTCATGTTTTTAAGCAAGACAATTACCCCGTTAAAGGTTGGTGTTCAAAGGGCCAAAATTTGTTCTTAAATTCTGATCAGACAATCAAGAACTTCAAGGTTTGGAGGCATGAAGCAAAAGTGGCTGCGTCTGTCACTCGAGACGCACTCATGTAAGTGGTCGACAACGCCACACTGTGCCACATACCAAGCACACACGCATGCACACTGGGGTACACATGTAGAGAAAGCTGCAGACACTGGTCACGCTGCTTCTCAGGTGGACATGGGCACAGGGTGTGCATCTTATAGTAATAGTACACACATGTCATCTACTCTTTTATACATTTTTCATAATTTTTTTCCTTTTTATTCGGTACCAGGGATTGAACTCAGGACGCTGTGCTTGCTAGGCCAATGTGGCACCATTGAGCCACATCCTTGACCCCCATTTTTCATACTTTTTTTTGAGACAGGGTCTCACTTTGTAGTTCAGGCTGGCCCTGAGCTCACTATGGAGCCCAGGCAAGCCTCGAACTCAGCAATCCTCCTGTCTCTGCCTCCCGAGTGCTGGGATTACAGGCTTCAGCCACCAAACCTGGCATTTGTGCTATGTGGTACTGATTGCTGGTGGGCATGAGCCAACACGCCTGGTATTGTTGTATGTGGTTACCGGGATGAACCAGAGACCTTGTACTTGTTAGGCAGGCGCCGGAACCACTAAGCTAAATCTCTAGCCCCATTTTTCATAATTTTGAAAAGATCAGCGGGGTAAGAAAAACTGTAACTCCAAATGTATATGTTACATAGAACACAATTTAAGACAGCAAACTTGCTTTCTCTTCTGTGTCAGATTTACAAGCAATGCTGCTGAGTTTATAACATTTCAGAACTCTGAAACATTGAAGAATAGCTAATCCAATGGTTTTCCAGCAATGTCCTAGGAATAAAATTATTTTGGGCAAGCAGAAAGTCAACTCTTTTTTTTTTTTTTTTAGAGCTGTGGACTTTTTAGCACTAGAAGCTCATTCTGTACAACAGAAGTGTGGTCCTAAATCTCTCCACTCCTAACATTACCCCTTGTTCTTTTTTTCTTGACTCAAAAGCCTCTTTCAATCACCTGAATTACTTCAATAAAGATACAGATTTAATTTGTCCTTCTTCAATAAATCTGGAGCAAAAGTTACACTACACTCTAAAGAGTAATGTTCCAGCTTTAAGGCATCCTGGAAAACTACCACTCTTTTTTTTAGACAGGGTCTCACTTTGTAATTCAGGCTGGCCCTGAGCTCACTATGTAGCCCAGGCAAGCCTGGAACTCAGCAATCCTCCTGTCTCTGCCTCCCGAGTGCTGGGATGACAGGCGTGAGCCACCACGCCCGGCACTGTGGTATGTGGTATTGATGGCTGGTGGGCCTGAGTCACCACATCCAGCCCTGTATGTGGTTACTGGGGATCGAACTCAGGACCATTATGCTTGTGAGGCAGGCACCGGAACCACTGAGCTAAATCTCCGGCCCGAAAACTACCACTCTTGCTAGAACAGCCCCTTGAAAGTTCCAGAACTGGAGCCACCAAGAAAGAAGTAAATGGCTAGTTATATCATGAATAAGTCTGGTCAGAGGGGGCAGAAAGAGGGAAGGAAGCATCTAAATAAAACCGCACGAGGGAAGAATTCTTCCTTTGTAATGCCTTCTAAAATGCGGGATGTGCCAGGCAGAGAATTGTTAAGTGTCCCTGGGAATGAATGAACCGCATGCCCAGCCCTGAATGCCCAATCTCTGCCTGGAGAGGAGCAAGGCACACAGGACTCACTCCGTTGATCCCCGGGCTGTAGGCCAAGTGCCCGGGCAACGGGAAAAAACAATCAATTTCACAGGCGAATGGGCATTGTGGGAGCCAGAACGATGCACCCAGGACCCCAAACAGAGTGGGGCACCCCAGCTCTGTAAATGAATGCACCGACCGTCTTCTGC
Organism: Thryonomys swinderianus; assembly: GCA_004025085.1. Classification (NCBI taxonomy): domain Eukaryota; kingdom Metazoa; phylum Chordata; class Mammalia; order Rodentia; family Thryonomyidae; genus Thryonomys; species Thryonomys swinderianus. Next base: position 12,513 of record PVIC010035457.1, on the reverse strand, counting down.
TGGCTTGAGGCGAGGTAGCTACTGTTAAAACACCAAAGGGCTCGTTGATGTCAGAGTTCCAACTCCGTATTCATAAAACTGCCTCTACACTATGTGTTCCACGCTGTTTTCAGGTGTAATTAAGAACCTTAATATCTGAAAGCTGCTGTCTGACCCAGCCTGGTTGTGGGTTTTAAGTGTGCTCACAGCAGGCAAATACACTGCTCTGGTCATAGAATAAAGAACAGAACCTAGATGGGGAGAGGGTCCCCCCACTTCACCCTCAGCGGGCGGCTCAGGCCTGGAAGGACATCCCATGGGAAGGGGCGCTAATGCCAGTCACATGGGTCACGGCCTCCTGTCCCAGATGCCTGTTCCGGGCCAGCCACTCTCTGGGGACAGTCGGGAGAAGTCTGCGGTTAACGGCACCCGAGGACCCTGTTGCCCCCTTGGTGTCTACATCGTTTTCAATTTTCCCTCCGCCATTATATCCAGGTGTCTTTGAAGTGTTCTTAGTCCGCCACAGTTTCTCTCTAGGTCTTTAAGTCGCACTAGCCACACTGCAGGATCCATGCGGCTGTGGTTCCCACCGATGACGGCCCGAGAGGGCCCGAGGGTCGGAATCTCCTCACCACGTCTTCAGTCTCGGTTTCTGCCTAAAACACAACTCCTTCTCCCTGATGCGAACATCACTTAAAAAGCATCCTACGGACACCCCAAAGGGTGGCTAAACCCTCCAGAGGAGCCCTGGCCGTGGAACCCAATACTTAACCTCAAAACAGTCCGCCAACTAATTACCCCTCACGCTGTACCTAAATCAAGGGATAGCTCTTTGATTTACATGAAAATGAAAACACTTGTACAGTAGATATTATAATTTTAGACTTTACACTGCTGCGAAGGTTTCTGTTAAGCCTCCTATTCCCGTTTTTCACCTTCATCCAAATATGAACGAATCCACAGGATAAAGGAGAAGTTCAGAGGGAAGCAGAAGCCTTAACACCCAAAGATAAATCAATACTGTGGCTCTGGCGACAATATGGGTAATGCCACTTTATTTATACTCTGGATGCTGCCTACTTCCGTAACATTTTTAATACGTTGGCTTAAAATAAACACATGTACAGGATAGCTGGAAAAAAAGGAAAAGAAGAGCTAATCCACACTGGAAGAAAGAGGGGATAACCACCAGGAAGTAGAGAGGGGAGTTATTGTAGCAAAGCACTAATTTTGGTTCGGGGCTTTAGGAAGCCCAAGCTGAAAGGGAAACACGATAGCTTACGAGTTCTCAATTTCTCAAAGGGGGAAGCAAAGGGATCTGTCGCAGAGGCCCACCCCTCTTCTCCTGCTGAGCCCCCGAGGAGAGGTCGGCACAGCCCCCCACCCCCACCCCCAGCACACCAGGCAATGAGCGACAGCGATTTCAGCCAAAGCTGGGCGCCATTGCTTAGTTCCAATGGCGGTGGCAGCCGAAGCCTAGGGCCTGCAGCGCGGCTCAGGAAGCACACAGCTAAGCACAGCCGCGCGGACGTGGCGTCCACGTGCCCCAGGACAGACGCAATAAAACAAGGGCCCTGGGAAGAAGCTGGAGAAGTTGGTACCGCTGGCTGATGATCTGTGGGGGAGACAAGGCTCTTTGCTAGAAGTCTCACCATGAAAGGTGAGACAAGTTCACCTCCAACAATGGCCCCTACAGGCAAGACTGATAGTTTTCCAAAGACAAGCTTTTTAATACGTTGGGCATCCCAGTTACCTGGAAGACACCAACTCAAAGTTCTGGACAACAGAGAAAAAACATAATTTTTGTCTAGAAAGTTAAGGGGAGAGGTTATCGGATGGCTAAGTCATTCCCAAACCATCAGAGCTCAGTTCCAGGAAAGGAACAAAGTCCAGGGGAAATTATATTCCTTTTACAGTGCACGAGATTCCAAGCAGCTGTGTCAATGCAAGTGCTGGATGAACTCAGTGAAGCTCTTTTGTGTACAAACAAAAACAGGCAGCCACGGTGGCTCACGCCTATAATCCCAGAACTCAGGAGGCAGAGGCAGGAGGATTGCTGTGAGTTCCTGGCCAGCCTGGGCTACATAGTGAGTTCAGGGTCAGTCTGAACTACGAAATGAGACCCTGTTTCCAAAAAAAAGGAAAAAGCCAGTAACAGTAACACAATGAACACAATGCTAGAAAATACTCTCTGAAGGTCTTAATTGCAATATTATTTCTTAAGCAGCTGCCACCCCACACTACCTGGGATTACAATGAGGTGTCTTCCCTTTGCTATGCAGAAAGCCACCATCGAGCTCAACCATAAACAGAAAAGAGATGCTTAGCAGTAATTTTAAAAGAAGAAAAAGCAGGACACAGCTTTGCTTCCTGAGTTCTAAAATTGCGATTCAATCTGCCAAAGGTCATCATTATTCACTCCGCTCTGGCAGCGGGAAATGATGTGGCTGAAGACGTGGGGTAGAATTAAGAGTAGAATTGATGATCTGGGTCTGTGCAGGAATATCTCTTCTTTCCAGCATCTGGGAGCTCGGGTCCATACATACTCCTGAGATGTTTATTTCAAACGGAGAAAGCCCAGTGTTGTACAAAGAAAAAAGGCCATTTTAAAAGGCTAATTGACCTGCAGTGTGAACAGGAATCAGAAAGAATTAGACCAGAAGAACTCAGGAAGCATGTCCCTCTTGTTTGTTGTCGGTCTGTGTGTATGTGGCTCTGTAGTTCACAGAGTATTTTAGATTTTCACGGATGGTTCTATCTCCTGTAATTGAGATAGTCATGTGAGTCAGACAGCATTTTCCCCACTGACTGGGCACGAAGGTTAATGTGAGCCAGGGGACCTCTGCGGATCCTGAAGGGGGAGAGACGGCCACGCCCAAGCTGGGGCTCATGCCTTCCAACTCCAAACCCACAGCAGCGACCTCTGGGCTGCTAGTCTTACTGCAAACAAAGCAGTATAGTATTAGAAAGTCATAGGGCAGACCGAAACGTGTTTTTCATGAACAACTTGTAGACTTCAGCTACCCTACCCATAGTGTAAAGAAAATCCTAATGTGCTCAGATGATCTGTAGGGATAGTGCCAGTGGATAAAAACATGCTGCATTTCTGTCCTAATCACTGAACGGACTGTGTTTATGCTGGGTAATCTATGTTATTTGAGTCTTCACTTCTAATCATGGCTCGATCAGACATGTAATATACATATCTGGTAATTAACAGGAGGAAGCAAATGTCTTTAAAACAAGAATACTATCAAAGACTATCTATCAGACAATTCAATGCGATGAGCCCAGCAATTCCTCTTTTAGGAATTTGTGAAGAAAAAAGGTCAAGCACAGGGCCAGAGATTTAGCTCAGTGGTTCCGGTGCCTGCCTCGCAAGTGCAAGGTCCTGAGTATGATCCCCAGTAACACATTCAATGCTGGACGTGGTGACTCACTCCCACCAGCAATCAATACCACATACCACAGTGCCGAGCGTGGTGGCTCACACCTGTCATCCCAGCACTTGGATCAGGAGGCAGAGACAGGAGGATTGCTGACTTCGAGGCTTCTCTGGGCTACATAGTGAGCTCAGGGCCAGCCTGAACTACAAAGCAAGACCCTGTCTCAAAAAAAAAAGGTCAAGCACAAACTAATGTAATAAATGTCCCTGATAGTATTGTTTACATGAAAAAAAATACAGATTATCTTCTTTTCTACTTTGCCTTTATTTTCTGTTTTGGTTTTTTGGGGTTTTGTTTTTGTTTTTTTGTTTTGTTTTGTTTGTGTTTGTGCAGTGAGCCTCTTTCTTTTAAAATCAGAAAAAAATAAAGTTTTTTTTTTAAAGGGGGGTAAGAGAAGAAGAGTAACTTTTGACGCAGCACAACATTTACTGAGGAAGAGTCAGATGAGCATTTAAAAATAAGTATAAAAAAGACACACATCACTGTATTCATCATAAAGAAAAATCAGGGTAAAATGCAATTTATAACAGCAACAGTTATGACACTTTCACAGGACTGGACATTACGTGCCTACTAAAACGTTGCTGCTTGCTTTTATTACCGAAATAGAGAAGGCCAATTAAAAGAGAATATACACACTACTTACTACTTATTGCAAATGTATGTGTGACACTGCAGGGGAAAAAGGTTGAGAAGGCTATGACAACACAGGATTCACCTCGTGGACAGTATAACCTCACAGTTCGGTAAGCCAAGGCCTCTGGAACTTGGGTGCCTGAGTTCAAATCCAGACTGCACCATTTTCTAGTCATATACTCTAACCTAGTTTCTACTTCAGTTATCTCAGCCATGGTTGATGACATACTGTGACTTGCATTATTGGACCTAAGGAATAACCATGTAAAGCACATATTCAATGGCCGGGGATTTAGCTCAAGTGGCACTGCACCTACTTTGGAAGCACAAGGACACAAGATTGAGCCCTGGAACCACACACACACACACACACATGCACACACAAATTCAGCACCATGCCAGGCACTGAGTAAGTGCCACCTGTATACTATCCTTATCATCTAGGCTTTATTTTCTCACTGTATCTTATACTTCACGTTTCTATTTTTGACATGGATTATTTATGTAATGTTTAAAAGTAACAGAGTAGGACAGACGTGAACACCAATGTTCACAGCAGCATTTGTAATAGTCAGAAGGTGGAAACAACCAAAATGTTCATTGATGGGTAAACAAAATATGGGGTACACGTACAGCGGGACATTAGCTCAAAAGGAGTGAGATCCTCACATGCATCACACCATGGATGAACCGTGAAGACACTATGCTAAAGTCCCTTTCCCCTGCCTTCGCACACCCTGGATGGACATATGGCATGGGCATATGGCATGGACATATGGAATAAGCGTGGAATAGTCTAACCACTGGAGGTAAACTCTGAGACCAGCGTGAAATGCAGAGCTGCATTCACTTGCACAGAACCTCCTCAAGGCTAGTCTAGCAAACTCGATTTTGCCCTTTGGGACCAGCTAAGCCCCGTCTCTGCCTCCTTCCGGAGGAAGCTATCTTCCGAGAGCAGGCTCATCACCTTCAGCTTCAGCATGGCTCTTCTGTCCTTCCTTTCTCCCTCAACTGCCCTCTGGAGGCCAAAGGTCAGACTTGGCTATCTCCAAAATCAGGCAGAAGCCAGGGCGGTTGAGATCACAGTAGCAGCGGCTGGGCCGGACTGGGCCGGGCTGAGCGGAGATAAAGCGCAGCTCCTCCGAGCCCGGCCCGCCCTTCCAGGGAAGGAGGGCACGTTCTGTGCTGCCCAATCTTTTAGTTTTCAAAAAATTATGCAACTCAGATTTTGATGTGAATTCTCCCGAAGCCAAAGTACTTACATAGTTTGGGTTTTGATTTTATTTTGTTGTTCAAGAAAATGCTGGGTTCACCATACACCACACATTTACAGGGGACCCCCCCCTCCTTTCGCGACATCCGATTCAGAGCGCACACAGCTCAGCTCCTGCTCTCTGGGTTCCTCTGGGGCCACCTGAAGGAAGGGGAGCGAGACCCAGCCAGGTATTTACACCTCAGCTCCTCCCTCCAGCCTGCTTGGCACCGGCTGCAACCTCCTGCTTAACACCCTACTTCTCTGCAGCTAAACCTTTTGTGCAATGTTCTCCTTCACTTTGTAGGAACCACATGCAATGGCCTTCTGTTAATTCTGGGACTTCCTTCGACCCTCTGTAGGTGACCCATTTTAAAATTTAAGTGTTCTCCTATACTACTCCAGAGACGCTGGGTTCTTCCGGTTGGGACCTGGCTGGAACATCTTCCCAGGCCACATGGCTTGATCTACCTGGTTATCACACTAAACAAGCAAGACAAAAACCCCTTCCTTCCAGAAGTGGGAGTCCAATCCACGGAGGAAGGATATCCATAGTGAACCCATCTGGATTTGATTTTTTTCTGGGTTGAAAAGATGTTGACTCTAATTTCTACACCACAATTTTGAATTGCTAAAACCCTTAGACTAGCAGCCTCATTCTGGAACAATTTACATGAAAAGCAAAAACCAGTAATTCCTAGTAAAAACACAATTTGGAAATCATGTATGCTCCACAGACCAAGATTCTTTCCTGAGAATTTTCTAAAATGCTTTTATCAGGGCTAGGAATTTAGCTCAGTGGTTCCACTGTCTGCCTGTCAAGCGCAAGATTCTGAGTTTGATCCCTGGTAACCACACACCACAGTGCTGGGTGTGGTGGCTCACGCCTATAATCCCAGCACTTGGGAGGCAGAGGCAGGAGGATTGCTGTGAGTTCAAGGCTCCCCTAGGCTACATAGCGACCTCAGGGCCAGCCTGAACTACAAAGTGATACCTTGTCTCAAAACTAAAAACAAAACAAACAAAAAAAACCAAGTGAATTTTGCATCCAAATATCACTGTCTTCATGACATAATTCCTAACATGTACGTATTTAAACACTAACAGTTGACCTCAACCTGGAAACAGGTCTTTTGAAATGCACCACTTGCCATGTTCCAAAATTAAAGCAAAAAACTCACATTAGCGATACAAACTTCTACCACTTAAACTCCAACACAAAAACTCAGCTTCAACCAGTCACTAGTACGATAGTGTGATAGAGACAAGCTTAATATTTTAATCATGATTCAGTCATGTTGTTGTAGTGACGATTTTAATGCATTCTCGAAGGGAAACATACATCCACCAATTAAATCTGATTCAGAAATTAAACAATTAAATCTTGGAATAAGGGGCCTGGAGACAGGAGAGTCAGGAGGGAGGGGAGGACAAGAGGAGTAGAAAGGAGGCGTCAGGGATATGCATAGGTACCATTCCCGCAATGGATGTATTTATTATGCACACACAATGAAAAAATTGTGCGTTGACTACTTCTTGCTCTTTTTCTCTGCTACAGTTTTCCAGACCTGACAAATCCTATCCTATTATTTGTACTAATTGTCTTCTACCAGGAGAACCATATGGGGTCTGTGGACTTCAAAGGTCTGAACACTTGCTGATTGCCTAACACCAGTCATGTAAGTAGCATTTTTCTTCTGTCCTTCACGCGCTCCCACAGGCCTGGAGGCGGCCTACAGCGACCGTGAGCAGCGCTCTGCTAGTGGGGAGGCCGGTCTGTCAGGGGACATTTTACTTTCTCTAGAACACACCTCTATCACAAATCCCTGAAAATGTACTTTAAAACAAACAGTAACCATATTTCATTCATGTACAGAAGAAGCAAAGACATTTATTCCAAGGAGGGAGGCACAGGAGTGGGGTCACCTTCCTGGACGCGGTCAGGCCTGGGAACTCAGCACAGCCTGCAGAGAGAGTGGGTCAGAACCAGGGGTCGGCACCCTTCTCCCGTTTGTCCCCTTGCCCTGCTCGCCCGGCCCAAGAAGGCCCCTCTTCCCGAGAGGCGGCCAGGAGGCCTCTCCACGAAGGCGCTGGGGGGTCATTAACACTAACGCACTTGTTCAAGAAGAAATTTAAATCAGCTCAAGTAAAACACTTCTGCATATCGGTTTCAAGTGCACTTAATTTAAACGGTCACTATTCCAGCCTTTAAAAGACCATTTTTCAATAAAAATTAAGCATTTGTAAAATAATTTTCCGTAATTTATCAGATGTCATTTCTCCTGAAATTCTTTCCTTATTCCTTCTTATGCTTCCCTCTCAAATAATCTAGAAGGGAATAAATACCAGTTTTACAATTTCCAGCCTCCAGTTTTACTTTCTCCCCCAAAAGTGAGTAGGAAAACAAAACTTATTATTCCGACTCATTAGCGATCCATTCTGGCTAATATGGGTGAAGAACGTGAAAATGGCAGTGAAACAGCTTCACATATGAAAAACAATAAAACTCCAGATTGTGAAACTAATAACAATCAAGAATTACTTAATCATGAAGAAATTAATTAGATTCTCCACGAAGCAACAATAATTATGACCAGAAGAGCAAAAACATAAATATCCATAATAAGAGAAAAGTAGAAATCATCCAAATGTTCAACACAGATAAGTGGCTAAATAAATTAAGTATCATACAAACAATGGAACATTATGCATCCAGTACAACCATGTTTTAAGAAGGGTAGAATACTGGAAGTTACTGAAGGTGTTCAGAAGCCTGTTATATCATTCTGTTTTCATATAAACATGCTTTTGTTTGGGTTTGTTTTTTGTTTTTTTGAGACAGGGTCTTACTTTGTAGTTCGGGCTGGCCTTGAACTCACAGCAACCCTCCTGCCTCTGCCTCCCGAGTGCTGGGATTACAAGTGTGAGCCACCATGCCTAGCTAAGAACCACTTTATGGAGTTTGTATTACGCTTTTTCTTCACATTTCACTTAATTTTACATCATGAGTATTTCCCCTCATCGCTGGTCTTAGAATACATGTTTATAAAGCCAGGTGTGGTGGGAGGCTGAGGTGGGAAAATCAAAGTGAGTCCAAGGTCAGCCTGAACTACACAGCAAAATACTGTCTCAAGCCAACAAGAACAACAACAAAAAAGTGCATGATTCTTAATGTGTTCACATATAAATATACAGAAAACAGCCTGGAAGGAAATGCTCTAAACTACTGAGTCATGAGTGTCACTGGGTAACAGAATGGATGGTCATGGCTTCTTTTTATTTCAAAACATCATTGCTTGGAATGTTCACTGCATGAGTTGGTAGTGACAGGCAGGAAAACATACGTACGTGGAGGCGGAAAGGAGCCGGAGAGAGCAGCTGTGAGCTCCACCTTGTTCTACATAGAAAGTGCAGAGCCTGCATTGGACACAAGCTAAGACCGAGACAACTGACGGGCGGAAGGGAGCCCGGGAGCTCTCTGTAGAGACAATCGCCCCGAGACAGCTGCTCGGCCAGGGTGTGGGCTGGCGTCTAGCGAGCTGCGGTAGCGAGTGCTGAGGAAACAGCCACAGTGCTGGGGCGAAAGGAGCAGTGACCTCACGCGGTGGCCCGGCGGGGTCCGGAGAGGGGAGAAGACGCTGGAGGAGGAAGCAGCTGCCGCCGAAGGCGCAGGAGAGGCACCCGGGGCGAGTCCCTTTGGTGCAGCGAGTTCACGATATATGCCTCACTGTCCACACTGGGGAGACACGGATTTCAACACCACGAGTAGCAATGCCGGTGAGGGAACGTGCCGGACAAAACAAAATACCGGTTTCTCCCCAGCTAAACTGTGTAAAAAATACTTTCTGCTGTCAAGCATGTCCCAGGCCTGGTGATTCCCACAGGGTCTGTGTCTTGACGGCCGGGCTGTCTGGTGGGCTGGCGGGCCGCTGTTCTCCGAGTGTCTCCCAAGACACGCAGTGCCCTAGGCCCCTCCGCCAGCCACCAGGGGCAGGAGGCCGCTTACCGAGCTGAACAGACGTCCCCACACTGGTCTGCAGCCGTGCTGAGCGGCGCCGCCTCCAGCAGGACCACTTCACACACGGCCCAGAGCCACCCTCTCCTGGGTAACAGGGCGTGTCAGGCCCGGGCAGGAGCTACCGCCCGGCGACAGGCAAGGCCTGGGAGCCAGGACTCCGACTCTTAAAACGCTGGCGCCTTTCTAGGAGGCATCCTTCAGAGAACTCGGATTCCCCATCAAGGGCTCATTGAAGCAGGGAAACGACAAGGAAAGCAGCCCGGCCCTTGGTGAGCGCTGGGCTCTCCACGCGCGGCAGCCTCTGCCCACTTGCGGAAGGGGGAGTGACGGAAGGCTTGCTGCCCAACGCTCTGGTCGTCGTGGCGCACACCTATGATCCCAGCACTTGGGAAGGCGAGGCGGGAGGGTCGTCATGAGTTCGAGGCCAGCCTGAACTACGTTATCGAGACCCTGACTCGAAACACAAAACAAAACAACAACAGTCACAGTTACACGCTGCCACACTGGGGCTTCCGCAGCACCGCTGGGAAAGTCGTGAGACCTGCCCGTCAGTCATCGGGCTTCTCCAAGGGACTCGGCTCACCCAGCAGGGAGGTGGCGATCCGCCAGGAGGCCTCGGACACACGCAGGAGAGGGCGCAGGAAGGAAGCCGCCTGCAGGTCCCTTCTGCTCTTTAGGGCCCAGGCCCCCCGCACGCACGCATTCTTAAGAACCAGGTCCGTCAGAACCACGCAAAATTTCAGGGAATTAGTTCATTCAACAAACACGCAGGAATGTGTGTATCCACATTTCAGAGCTGCTGTGCACGAACCCGAATCCTAGCGGGAATCCTGACTCTGAACAGACACATGATGCAGTGTGCGGGTGACGGTGAATGAATTCACCGGAACAAAGTGACTCAGGGTGGGGCTTAGCGCGATGGTGGGCTGGGCCTGTCTGAGGAGGGCCCGTGAGCAGAAGAGAGGAAAAGAAAGGGCCCAGGCACACATTCAGGGAGCGCACGGCCGACCTCTTGCCTTACAGGAAATGACAGCAAGATAGGAAGGTTAATTAGAGATGGAAACGAATCCAAGCCCTGGTCTTTGCTTCCAAACTAGGAAAGGGGCTTTGCAGTCTACGTGGCTGGGTCTTCGACTTCCGAAACAGTAGGTTCTTTTAATATATTTTTTAAAAGGAATTCTAGTTATATTTCTGAACCAGAACAAAATCTGAATGAATGAATGAACATGAGCTCATGGAAGACATGTATGCTTCCCACACATAGACTCGCTGGCTCCAAATTATGCAAATATCACTAGGCTTATTAAACAATTCTACATACTGCTGGAGGCCTGCTACTTATATTTGTAACATAAATTTGATGCAGAATGGACCAAAAAAGATCAACATGAAAATCCAACTGAAGTATCCATACCGTATATGGCTATCACATTCAGACACAAGCAGGCATAGCGGCACAGGCCTGTAATCCCAGAACTCTGGGAGGCTGAGGCAGGAGGATTTGAATTTGAACCCAGCTCGGGCTTCTTAGTGACTTCAGGGAACTGCCCTCAAAATAAACAAAGGGCTAGGGATGTAGCTCAGTGTAAAAGCCCAATATGCAATCCTCCAAACTCCAAGAAAGAAAAAAGGGGTTGGACACAATGGAGTAAAGCTCTTTGACCCTGTAGGTTGGTGAATCAGAGAATACCAACCTTAAAAGACCTACAGATGTCACCACTGACATACTGCTACAGCCAGGCACAGAGGCACACACTTGTAGTCCCTGTACTTAGAAGGCTGAGGCAAGAAGATCTCTTACATCCAGGAGTCAGAGACCAGTCTGGCCAATATAGCAGGACTACTATCTCAAAAATAATTTTACTGTGGTAAAATAATTTATGATGACACACTAAAATATTAATGACATATTAAGTAAAAAAGCAGGTAAAATGTTTTTTGTCAAACAGATGGACATATATCCAACACTGTATAATCCAGTCATGTAATAATTTTTCTGTATTTCTATAAAAAATGACAGATATATTTATGGTCAAAAAAGAAAATGCAAACTAGAACTACTGGTGTAATCTAGGTGATGTTCTCTTGCACCCCCCCTTTCCTTCCCTCCCTCCCTCCTTCCCTCCCTCCCTCTTTTGTCAAGATTCTAATGTGGGTTCAGAAACACAGTGGGGACTTCAAGAACATTTTCAACCAGTCTGAACCTAAGTTTCCTCACCTGTAAAATGCAAGTACTATCTGTTCTGTGGAATTTATATACTTTATGTAATTATCTTACAAGAATTTTGTCTTTATTATAAAAAAATTATTTTGCCCAATTTGCTAGCACCTGATGTGTGCAATTTGATACATTTTGGGAGAGGCACGGGCAATAGTCTATTTAATAAAAATGAGCTTCTCAGGGGCTGGAGATTTAGCTCAGTGGTTCCAGCACCTGCCTAGCAAGGGCAAGGTCCCTGGTTCGATCCCCAGTAACCACATACAACAATACACGCCCACTGGCAATCAGTACCACATACCACAAATGTCGGGCTTGGTGGCTCAGGCCTGTAATCCCAGCACTCGGGAGGCAGAGGCAGGAGGATTGCTGAGTTTGAGGTTTGCCTGAGCTACATAGTGAGCTCAGGGCCAGACTGAACTACAAAGTGAGACCCCGTCTCAAAAAAAAAATAAAACGAACTCAGAAATAAGTCGTGGGCCAAATTCCATTTCATCCATTTCATGCTTCTGATTCTTTATGTTATAATCTTATCAAGTACAAATTTAGATCAGAACATTTATTTTAATTAGAAAACATGCTAATTGCCAAGCGAATGGGTAAAGGGCAGTAACTGACAGATCTTCTATTTCAAGGGAATAAAGCACATCTACAATTAAGGGATAGTCCAAGCGTAAGGATTCAAACATTGTCCTGAACAAACTTTACTTTGAGCGCCTAGCACGCGTTAGGCGCTGTGCTGACAGCTAACCCGAGAGCTGTCTTCCGTGCTTCGGGCTTGAGATCAAAGAGCACTGACTCTAACGGGTCCCTCCGGGCAGCTGCTCTAAACCCGAGAGCCCAAAGGCCCCTCTGATAGATTCCTCCGCTGGCCTCAAAAAGACCCGGCTGTCTCCTCCCTCCGCTGCGGCTGTCGTCTTGCTCCGCGTCTTCCGAGGGTCGAAACGCCTTGGGCCGAAACAGT
>PVIC010035456.1:0-15000 GCA_004025085.1 Thryonomys swinderianus | reverse complement strand
TCCACGGGTGCGCAGGGTATTTTTCAGTGATGTAACAGTTAAAAAAAAAAAAAGCATAATTTCTCAATGTGCTCTCGATTCCATTTTGCAGTAAAAAGGACTTTCTGTTAACTGCAGAGCACTGCCGGCATAGACATGCGACAGAATCATTAACTTTCGTCACCCAAAGAAACATGCTTTTTAGAAGGCACAGGTCCAGTTTTATCCTCTGGTTAATGGACACCTGTATCCCTTGTCTCTAGCAACTGCAATACTGTATTCCTCATGAGGATTTAGAGGAAAATGCAGGATTTGAGCATGCATGAAGGGAAGTTGAACTGAAATTGTGTAGACTAACAAAATTCACCAATGCTACTTGTAAGACCAGAAGAGAATGCCATTCTCAAAATGGTCTTCAGTCCACCCAAGTCTGAGGGAAAAGGGTTCCTGCCAGTGTCCGACACAGATAGCATGCGTGCGTGCTTGTCCTGTGGGCCTTAGTCTTGTTGGGAGTGTGGTACCTCAATGGAAGCAAATTAGCATGTCGTAATCCATGTGTTGCTTTCTACACATATTCTAAGTGAGATATATTTCAGATCTCAGTTCTATAAGATTTGGCTCTCCTTGAGAAGTGCTACTTCCTTATTTTTCATAGTTAATTGTATTTGCATTTTTTCTTTGGTTACCAGGAAGCTCACAGCTAAAAATAAAATTTTACTGGCATACATATATCCTATTTTTTTTTTTTTTTGAGACAGGGTCTCTCTCTGTAGTTCAGGCTGGCCCTGAGCTCACTATGTAACTCAAGCAAGACTCGAACTCAGCAATCCTCCTGTCTCTGCCTCCCGAGTGCTGGGATTACAGGCATGAGCCACCACGCCCGGCCACATATCCTATTTTTTAAGCATCTAGTTATGTTGTCCTGCTCAGTGGTAACTGCGCACTCATTTTTATCTTTTTTTCGTTCCTTTCTAGTTTTATTTTGACATTACATTATTGCATATGTCTGCTCCAAATCCTTTGTGGAAAGAGGAGGATATAAGCTGACACATAAATATTTCTCTAGGCTTTTCTTCCTATATCAAATAGAATGCTTCTTATTTATCATGCAATGTCTGTTTTGGATTCTCTAGTGAGTAAGCCCCTTATGTTTTGGAAGAGACTTCATAAAAGCTGGCTATGCACCATCACTACATTTTCAGTGTTAGAAAATCCATTCTGTTTTCTTTCTTCGTTTTCACTTTCGAGTAGTGTTACCTTTAACAGCCCTGAATGCCACTGACAGGTAGAAGAAGTCACTTAATCTCTATGCAAAACAAAATCAGCTCAATATGTGGGGCTTTCCCCTTCCGAGAAGGCCTCGTGGTAACTGTAAACCACGGTTATTCAGAAAACCAAGTCAACAGAGTGTAATTCCAGAACTCGCTGCCCCTTCCTAAGTTAAATATCTGTCTCTCCTTCTACGCCCCTTGCTATGCGGCCAGGTCGAAGGGCTGTGGCGGAGACTCAGACCTCACAACTGGTCGCTCATCCCTTCCTCAGCGGACAGAAGGACGCTGTGAGGGAGCGACGCGCCCACACCCCGCACCCTCCGCTCGCTATCAGTGGCTGCATCTCCCGGCCAGGCTCCACCCCAGAGCCCAGGAGAAGTTCAGCTTCTTGCTTTGCTCATGAGCCAAAAAGGACCGTAGTTCTTTCCTGAGCATAAGCTGTTTCAAAGCCACCATATTTATTTACATGTTGAAAGAAAATAAAACCCAGGAAGGAAAATCTTGAGAGTGAGAAATGCAGACACAGCACGCTCTCACCCAGAAACTGACAAGCTTGCAATGCTTCTCAATGTTGGTGCTGGGGAAGCCTTTGCTGATAGAGTTACCTGTTGTTATTTGCAAAAAACTACTTATAAAGGGAAGCAGGGGCCGATATTTTATACGCTCCTTATCACTCTCTATAATGTGGTGGGATAACGGCCCAGGCGAAGCTATAGAACACAAGCAGAGCGCTTGGCTCACAGCTAACCAGGGGCAGAGGGACAGGACGGTGAACGAGCCACTGAGTAACTCGGAATATGTTTTATTCTCCTCCCTTGAGTGCCAGGTAACCCGCACAACTACAAAAGAGCGCCAAAGAAGTTCAGCAAGGGTTAAAATTTAGGAAACTGAGTTACCCTGTTAGGTCTTAAGATCTCAATGGGACTGGAAATTCTTTCCCTGATTTTCAGCATAGACTTCTTTCATGCTTTGGACATTAAAAAAAAAATTCACCATGTCAAATTTTTTTCATATAACCAAGAGCTGTCTTTCAACTTTAACACTTTAACTTTTTACTACATTGGTACACACAGGGTCTCTTTCTCCTGGCTCACACTCACCGTCTCCATGAGAAAATGCTGCTAGATGGAGCAGCTTTGTTTGCCCTGCGCGGGAGAGCCCTTCTGCCAGCACCGCAAACACCCACCGCGGCGGGCACGGCGCCTCGGCACAGCCCCCAGCGGGTCTGGCCCTGCCGGAGTCAGGCTGCGGATGACTGGGGCAACACTCGAAGAGATACCGCAGGCAGAGACCGGAGCTCACGGCACGGAAGTTGCCGATACTAAACTATTGCTATATAGCTCTTTTATTCTGCAGGAACCTCGATTGTTTGTTTCCAGTGTTAGGAAAAGATTAAGGCTACAGTAGAGAAGCAGAGAAACAAAGTGCTTTTAAGAAGAAACCAGCACAGGGTTAAAGCCAAATTTTTCTTGAACAGATGATATTTCAGATGGCCACACTATTCCAGATGCATCAATTTCCTTGAAAATCCAATCCATATATGTGCATATGCTGTGCTGGCAGGAGGACTGACTGAAATGGCCAAAACCCAAGAGCTAATATTCTTTTGGCCAGAATAATGCAATTATTATTTTCCTAGCTATCAGTCTAAGCACACAGAGCCATCTGTTATGCAAAGCAAACATACACATCTCAATTACAGAAAATGCAGTTGCCTTGACAGAATTTGGATTACACCACTAACCAGGGCTGTAAAATGTGTTTGGAGCTGGTATATAATGGATGCTTCTCAGGAGTTCCCTAATTAGCATTTACCTGCTTAAACTAATTATTCATCCTTCTTCTTTACTGGCTTATTAAACTTTGCTGGATACTGTGCATAAAGCAGATGAACGCAGGCTTTGGAGAACAACGAACAGTGGCGTCTCCAGTTGTACGCAGCCTAAACAACATGGCGGTGCACAGTTTCAAAATGGGAGATTCTCACTACCTGGTCCTAAGCAGATTAAGACTAGGCCGAAAGTCTATTAACCACTACTACAAAAGCAGAGATTTCCACGAGGTACAAGACTAGTGTACCTAATGGTGAATTAACAATAGCTTGCTTTCCATCATCGCATTTCCGAAATTCCACAGGAAGTAGAACTACTCCGTATATTGCTGTATGTGTGCTTCAAGGAAGCGTTAACGATCACAGCTCTTGTTTGGATTCTTAACAGTAAATAATCAAATTTGGCTGTGCTTCTCCTCCCTCGCCAGCCCTCTCAAGTGCCAAATCTCTCTATTATTTCCCACTGTCTTTCCTAATTTAGCTATTAGCCAGCAAACTCTCTGAGAGCCAAAGGGTTCCAGCCCTGCTGGCTGCTTCCTTAGGACTCTGACAACCTTCAGAAGCAAAGGCTGGTTGGGTCGTGCTTAGGCAGAGAGAGGTGAATCTTACCTCCATCTTTAGCTTCAAGGGGCAACAGAACACAAGCTAGATTGCCTAACCTGGCAGATCAACAAACACAGCAAAATCTCTCCCCTTCAGGCTGTTTTTCTCTTTCCAAACCACCAGACGAAAAGGGTCAAAGTCAGTCAATCACCTGTCCAGGGCCAAATATCCAGATGCTCAGCACTTTCATGGAGAAAACATCTGGATAGTTAGCTGAAGGGCCAACTTTACTTCAGTATGTTTTGGCATTCTACGGACACAGTCTGTGCCTTGGAATCCAGTGAACTCAAATTTCTGCATGTCAGGGGAACATCAAGACCATCGAGGATGTGTCCCTTACCTCATCAGACTCCATCTTCTTTTCTCCTCTCACAAACACATGTGAACAATTAAGCAGCGGACCATGAAAGGATGTCTTGTTTTAAGAAACTGACTTTTAGCACTAGGAAGCATTTGCAAAGGAAGCAAAATCTATCTTTGCTAGAACCCTCCCTCAACACATTTTAATGGTCTCTTTCAGCATTTTTTGACTCCAAATGACTCCTGCCATTGTGTCAGCTCCCAAGATAATGCAGGGTACTCCATAAACATCCAGTAATAGGACACAAGGGAAGCACTATTAGTACGTCCCTCTCCTACTGGGTACAGAGGTCTCAAAGTTCAAAACAACCGAGAGAAGAAACTTCATTTGTTCTCAATAAATTAATAATGATCCTCGGGGAATGGGGAAAGTAAAGTTTTTGAGCACAAGTTTATTCTGAACATTTAATGCTGACAGGTTTCTCAGTGACAGAGAGAAGAGTTGAGAAGAGTCTACTAAACAGTAAGTCTGATAATTCATACTAAGCAAAACATCCCTTGAAGGCAAAACATGAGGCCGATAGAGCATTCACAATTGAAACACACACAAAAAATCTAAATTGTTCAACTTACTTGTGAGAGGCCTAGGTAGATGGAGACCGTTTCAGAAATGTACAAAAATTTTCCTTCTTGATTTAGTGCAAATACAAAGCCATCCAGGGACTGCAGGAGGAAAAAATATAAGTAGGTAAATCAATATATAATAGATATTTAGTTAATAAGGCAATGGACACAAAGCAACACACTGAATTTAAGAGAATTTTTCTTCACGGCTAACAAAATCCTAAGACCTTTCAGCACAGCATTATACATAAACAAATTAAGACGACAAGCTTTTCTTTATTTCATGGACTTCTTTATGTCTGTGTCATTTTGATCAAGACACGTTACATTCATGTACAAAATAAGGTCATGCTGATTTTATGAGATGTCATGTTTATTTTTTTGGATTCAGTGATTATGAGATTAAATCAGCAAGGTTCTCTATTAAATAGAGGAACAAGAGTGGAAATTGTAATGAAATGAAAGAAAAAAGGTTTCTGTACAAAGACCAATTAAAATTACTACAATCACTACAGACATCAATAATTTACTAATTAATAAAGGGCTATATCCTTCTCAGTCCAAGTGCCCATTGTGTTAGAACAAAAAGGAAGCCTCAGTTTATTATGGGTGAATGTTTATGGGCTGAAACCTTACAAACTGCAGTCTTGCTTTGCAGAACTTTGTGCTAAAGTTTTATCATGATAGAGCTAGCATCTATTACAACTCCTGGAAACAAAAGAAGAATGAAAGAAGAAAAGGATGCTACATATCACCGGTAACTCCTGAGACCTCAGTCTAACTTCCCAAATGGAGGGTCACATTTCCAATCTAGCATATGGCATAAATCATCATGAACTCTCACTATAATACAACACGCAAACTGGGAATACATTTGTTTCACATTCCTGCAGTCTAGGGGCATTTTATATTCTCCGTTGTCCCTATGTCTTTTGTTTTGTTTTATTTATTTTTAACAAGGTAGACTGCACAAGTATGGCTTGTCCACGAAAAGAGATTCTAAAGATTAGTGATGTTAATGAAAGCCATGACTTTGCAAATTCAGAAAACCTATGTAGGGAAACAAAATATGTATGAAATCTAAATAAATTAGTGGTCATGTCTTTGAAGATGGAAAGGTAGAAGAGTGTGTAAAGTTCTGACAGTAATATGTACTCTTTCAAATCCCAGCGATAACTTCATTCTCCTTAAATGCTGAAATGGTTTTGAAATGAATGTGTGTTCAAATGCAGTGGTTCAGACAGCTCAGTTCCCCCCAAGTTCCTGTGTTGAAAACTTAACCTCCACTGCAATAGTGTGTGTGTGTGGGAGGGTTAAGAGATGATGAGGCTAATGGGGTTCTGCCTTCGTGAATGGCTTCAAACTCTTTCTGGAGCAGGTTAGTCGCACCAAATGTGGATTTCTGATGAGGGGAAGAGATGGGTCCCTTTCACCTTCCTCTTAGTGCTTCCTTTGCCTACTGCCTTCTCTCATGAGAGAATAATAAAAAAAGGTGTTCTGGCTAGATGTGAGCTCCTTGATCTTAGACATTTAGGCTCCAGAAGAATAAGAAGTAAATCTTTATCCTTTATTAATTACCCAGTCTCAGCCATTGTTATGTTAGCATATAACTGACTCAGTGAATTTGATATACATATATATGAATAAACATACATAAAATGTATACATTCTGTTATGTTAGCATATAGCTGACTCAGACCGTGAATGTGACATACATGTATATGAATAAACATATACATATAATGTATCACAAAATGTAGATTTCCGTATTTTATGACCTTTCTTTACTGCCTCACACTGGCCAGAAACCCTGTGGCACCCAGTGCCATTCTCCACTTTATGAGTTTTGAAAATAATTCAAAGGCCTATCCTATCGCATCGCAGAAGAACAAATCATACAAAAGACAAATTTTCATTTAAGACGATATAGTTATAGGTCATATTTACTAACCAGTGTGTCCTAAGCAGTCTGCATGTATTCTTTTTACATTTTCACAAGTATCACACATGAAGTAATTATATTATCTATTTTATATACACTACAAGGAAACTGAGGTTTAGCCAAGTTAGAGAGAAAAAGCCCATTCTTGGTTTGGAATTTGGATTTCAATTCTGACAGTCAGGCTCAATAACTATTCTGTTTTCCACTAAAAATAAACATTCGCTAACTGATGGTCCATGTGAACTACTGAGAAGGTAGTCACATTTCTGAAGTTGAAAGAGCTGATATTAAGAGGTAGCCTATAACTTCTTAAACATGATCGCACTATTTTGAATAGTTTCATTACCAGGAGTAGCAAAGGGGAAACGGATGACACGGAAATTCCTAAGTCATTTCTACCAAATAGCACCTGGTCACCTTTGCTCTGCAGGATTTTCCCTGGAGTCTCCAAGGCGAACAAAATACTGCCTCAGAGATGTGGCTTCCTCTGACAAAACTGCGGAGGGTAGAACCTTCAAGAGTAGAGTGGTCCCCTCACTCTTCTTTCCCTCTGCACTGGTTTCACTATAGCAGGAGCCAGTGCAAAGGGAAAGAAGGGTTCTTCTTACAAGTTTGGGAAGGATCTCACATCAATACGTCATTACTGAAATGAGTCGTCTCTGGAGGATGAGTCCTTAGGTTAATGACCAGCCTCGTTTTTTTTTGGAGACAGGGTTTCACTTCATAGTTCAGGCTGGCCCTGAGCTCACTATGTAGCCCAGGCAAGCCTCAAACTCAGCAATCCTCCTGCCTCTGCCTCCCGAGTGCTGGGATGACAGGCGTGAGCCACCATGCCCGGCACTGTGGTATGTGGTATTGATGGCTGGTGGGCGTGAGTCACCACGCCCAGCATTGTATGTGGTTAGCCAGGATCGAACTCAGGACCTTGTGCTTGTGAGGCAGGCGCCGGAACCACTGAGCTAAATCTCCGGCCCAAGACCTGCCGCTTTTGATCGTCTCCTGGGAGGAAAAGGCCATGTTAGTCCTTCCTTTAACCTGATAGCCAGGGCACAGACAATTACAGAGAAGGGAGTTGCCCATTTTCTCCAAATGCCATGCTGTTGTTAAGTGAGACTGACAAGAGAGAGAGATCCCAGGACAGGGACAGAAGCCTCCTCGAGAGAAGAAAGGACTGATGGAGCTGGCGTGGAGAAACTCTCCTGTAGACTAAGCCCTTATTTTCCTGGTGAGGAAACTGAGGCACACAGAGGCTGTGTGGTTGGTCAAGATTAGACAGCTAGTTAGGGGAGAGGCACAATTTACTTTTCTGCATTCCCATAATGTCAGTAAGCATTTACAATATTATACGATCCTGTTTAGATTACTCAACTCCCAGTGAGATGAGACTGCATTTCTCAATGGTGGGGAAATGTCTTGTTTTTGTCTTACAAGTACCTAACGCAAACGGCTCAATCAAGAGTTATTTAACCTATTTCTGTCTCTAGGCTCAGAGCTCTCTCCCTTTATATCACACATTCCATAATGACTAAGAGGATGCAAACTATTTTCCCCAAGAATACTGTTTATGGAGCTATTAGATTATTTTCACATTTTAAATGCCAGATGTTTTCTATATACTTTGAGGTATCATCTGATGGTTGGAATATCAGGGTAAGGGTGGATGCTTTTAGAGTCTTCCCAAGCAATCCACACTCTTCCTCAATAGATATGTCATTGCTATCTGCATGTTCCTTTATTTTTTAAGAGAGATTGTGACTTTCAACGCTGACTCTAACATGAGGTTAAGACCTCATGTACACACCAAAATATTAGAGGAGCTTTGGGTGTCATCCACAGGAAGAAGGAATATCTGGAGGCTAAACATCTGATGCTATTAAGCTGGGGCCATCTAAGAACTGGCCAGTTTTGTTTGGCAAAAACAGGGTATGACACATGTTCCAATTTCCTAGTGAGTTTAAAATGAGTCTATGTCTACATGACACAAAAACATCCAGTCAATTCAATTAAAAATAACAGCCAGTTTGGTAGGGAGAAAACAGTCAGATTAATTGCTAGTGATTACAGAGGTGAAAAAAATGATTATTTTTCACTTTCGTGCTTATCATTTTGGTCAATTATATCTATAGTCTAAGATAAATGTCCACAACTCAGGTTTTATTACCTTTGAATAAGAAATGGGATATGATCTTAGGCCTAAAGCACATTGGCAAAGTCACTCTTCACGGGGCCAACAACATCGACCCTAGGCTGTCGCTGTATATAGTTGGTTGTATTCTGTTGCTCAGAAAAGTTTGAAGAGTAGCATCAACATTAGTTTCACATGGGTGTTGAAATTTTAAAAAGAGGAAGAAGGAAATATTCAATCAGTAGTCTTGGAAATGAAATCTCATTAATCTCAAAGTTATGTGGAATTTTAAAAAATTTTGAATTGAGAAAGCTATTATATACTTTGCTACTCAATCACTGCAGGCTACTTTTTAATTTTTTTTTTAACTGCCCACTGTTTTCAACAGGCACCAATTAAGATTCTGGGGTCAAGAGGTTAATTACATCTTCTTACCCACTATGTAGAATTTTCTGATTATTAACGAAGGTTGGATTAAGATGAAAAAGAACCTACACAAATGTTAATACTAGTTCCTCCTCAAGAAGATTTATTATAAAGCCATGCTGAAATCTATCTGCTTTTCTCAAAGCAGATGGAGAACAAAAATCTTAGAAGAAATGGTAAAACACACGTTTTAAAGATATGCAAGTGTTTGATTTAGCAAGACAATTTTTCTTATTACTGAAAACAGTTCTTAGCCATCCAGACAGGGCTGATAGGAAATTTCCTTTGTCACACCCAGTATGTCTGTGAGGTATACATGCAAGGGGTAAGGCTTGGATACAGAAGTCAGAAGCTACAGCATCTGTGAATAATAATGCCTGTAATTATAATTTATGTCCCCTGACATCAATGTAACATATAAACAGTACAACGCAGTTTCTTAACCCCAAAAGCTGAATGCTTCTAACAGCATTCGTCAAATGATGAGGCTATTTCCTCGCAGGGTATGAAACTAACTGTAGCTTCTTGATTGAAGGTATACTAATGTTTAATGCATTGTACTAAATGGACTTATATTTGTCAAGAGTTTTGTGTTTGCTTTCCTTTTTAATGCACATTCTACTGAATCCAAACTTCTCAGTCAAGTCTTTCTATGGTGTCCTTCTAGGGACAATTCTTGTGCACGTAACCACATTGGAATTAGTAGTCTGTTCTTCTACATACTAGTACAGAAGGGGGAAAATTTGCCCTAAATTCTTTTTGTTCGACCTAACTCCAGATAGAGAGAAGAATTACCAGTAGGCTAGGTTATTTTAATGACAGATTATTTTAAACTAAGCCTTCACCATCTGTTCCTCCCCCTAATTATGAATGCAAAAAGAACATATTTCACAATTACATCAGTAAAAAAGTAAGATATACTTGATTTAAATGCATGCATGTGCTCCTTGTCCAATGTGCCCTGCATCTGTGATGTTCTTCTAATTCAGGCTTAGGCTGCAGAGAAAATATCCACGTGCAAAAAGAATCTTTTCCTCACTCAACCTTCCCTCTGAAGCTGGAGTTCTTCACTGTTATGACATAATTCTGCTCAGACAAGAGCAGAGCATGAATTTCAGCATGATGCTTATCAGACATTAGGTACAAGTATTTTATGAATGCTAAAATGGCTTTGCTGTTAATAAGGAGAAGCTCTAGGGGAAAACTGCCCCCGGGAGCTGAGCAATGGGCTAGTGTCTGGAATAAGCAGGTCTGCTGTCCACCCACAGGAAAAGCGTGGCCAGCTGACTAAGGACTGGCCTCTAGCCCCTATCTCTGACTATTTTGGCAGCAGTTAAAGGAGTTGGAAGGGAAACGCTTTCTTGTTTTCTGGCCTTTGGATGAAATCACACTTTGATAAAACACATGAAAATGCCGTAGCAGACACTGTGCTCACGAGGTTAAGGCTGCGCAGCTCAGGCATACGTCAGACGCCCAGCAACTGCAGAACTTTAGAGAACCTGGTCTGGGCCCCAGAGAGCCCACATGTATCTGATTATGGGGAGAAAAGGATTCCCAAAGTTTGACTGTGCAATCAGATTTTTGACAATACAGCCCTGAGTGAAAGAAGCCTCATGTTCAGAAATAGGAATCTGAGACAAGTATATTTTCTCAAAGCGGGTGGAAGCATACATCAAAGGTCTGGGCTTTCCCCAAACCTCTGCATGTCTCCCTGAGCTTTCAGTCTCTTTCCTTAGCTCGCTGATGTGTCAGTAACACGCTTTCCCGAGTTCACAGCATCTCTTCCACAAAGTCAAGTATTCATTCCCCTTTCACAGCACAAACTGGATTAGTTAGGTCAAATTTGATATATTCCCATTAAATAAACTTCTAGAACAGATACAGCTCAAACAAAGTAAGTTTCCTAAAACATGTACATCCAAATATCTTATGTAAGAAAACATTTCAGAGGGGCACAGATAGCCTCTCTTCGTTTCTTAGAGGAGAGGTACCAGAAATAAAAGGGGAGACGGTGAGCTAGTGAAATGTTAAAACATGAAAAGAACAAAGACACTGGCTTTCTGAGCCAGGAGCTCAGGTTTTGCTCTGTCATTAAAATTCCA
Organism: Thryonomys swinderianus; assembly: GCA_004025085.1. Classification (NCBI taxonomy): domain Eukaryota; kingdom Metazoa; phylum Chordata; class Mammalia; order Rodentia; family Thryonomyidae; genus Thryonomys; species Thryonomys swinderianus. The sequence continues at coordinate 3,797 of PVIC010035456.1, read as the reverse complement.
TTTTGTGGGAGCTGTGTATCAAAGCGCTGACCTTTCTTCTTGGGGATGCTCCTTCAACCCTCACATCCAGCCTTGAGGGATGTAGATTTCTTGATTTGAACATCCAGCCAAATAGACAACAGGCTCTCGTACAAAGACAATGTGAAGCATCTGGTGGAGTCGCACGTGCCTTTGAGCCACCAGGGGCAGCATGAAGATCCGACATTCTATGTGGTTGGTCCTTGGGGACCAAAGACTCTGCTGAGGGCGTAAGTGATCACGTGCAGCTCACAACCCCTCTGTTCTCAAATAAAGGGTTCCCGCTAGTTACTCAAAGCGCAGATACTCCCTGGAATGTTAAAACACCTCCTCTTTGCATATGTGGCATAGCAATGAACTGAAAGGCAGGTCCTTCCAAACCTAGGTGCTAACTCCTCATGGAGTTTCCCTCCTCTGCATTCAGAGTTCTTTTTCACGTTCTCCTCTTGGCAGAAGTAATGTAAACAGTACGTTGCTCTGGGCCTGAAATGCCTAAAAATGTCACTACTTTGGTTTGGCAAGACTCATGTTGCTTGGTCACACGCAGGGTCCCAGGTATCTTTCAAGTTGTTGGCATTAAGCAAAATAACAGAGAGAAAGGAAAAATCACAACTGGTGTTTGACATGCTGTAGATTACCAGAAACTTGGGAGTAGTCTTCGTTTTCTATATACACTATTATACATTGTATAACATATTGCATATCAAACATGCTTGTACATATGTTATGTTTATCATTATATAATATTATGGGATGCAGTGAACAAGGCTTAGCTCCCTAAACAGCCCAGATGAGGGTGGGGAAATAACATTTATTAGGCAAATCATAGAGTTCACATGTGAGACAGATATTATTTAATCCTACTCTATTAATGAGGAAGAAGGTTCAGAGAAGTTAAGTACATTGCTCAGTGTCACAAAACCAGTATTTGATGGATACTGAATCACCTTTTTACTGCTTTACCCCCTACTGCTGAGACTGCTTGCTGGGAATTGTGGTTGCTTCACACAGTAACAGACCTGCATCAAATCTGTGCTTCTTGCAGCATTTCTTTCCACATAAATGATTCTCATGCGCCTTCTGGTCAGGAGAAATCTGTGGGTTGTTTCTGAAAATACCTGTTGAGTGCTCACTGTGTATCATCCATACACCCTGGGCATCACAAACATGGGAATTTAGTGTTTCCACTTACATTTTGTTCTCTTAAAATTCATCTCCAGGTTCTGCTACTATGAAAATGAGTGAATGTGAACATTAACACACACACAAAAGGCCCCGAGGCAAAGGCAGCTTTCAATGTAAGATGACCTGAATATGGGGTGGGGTAGCGTCTGCTACTACCAAGTTCAGGAACTCTCCTGTGCCGGTTTGAAAGGAATGAACGATTGGATTTTGTAAATGTGCCATCAAAATAACACCAGACAGTGAAGACATTCCTGTCCCTTGGAAGAAGATCCTAGTGCTCAAACACGGACAGGAGACCTCAAGCTAATAATCTCTAGGAGAACTGAATTTCCCAAAACAGTTGGTGTAAGACTTGATCTCCTACAGCATCATACAGTTGGTGTAAGACTTGATCTCACGCAGCATGGCCAGAACGCTTTCGGACTCCAAGTTTTTCATTCAGGCTTATACATTTGCCTTCTCTACCCTGGTCATATACACACCTTTTTATACAGAAATCAATGTGAAAATAAAATAGACTTCACAAAGATTTATCAAACGTTCATGTTTACCTGAAATTACATCCTCAATGCTATTAGTTAAACTCATTTTGATGTTTCTGTTATGGCTGATTACGATATGAATCTGTTTACTGGGCAGTGGGTAACTTAAAAAATAAGCTTTTAAGAGAAAATAATAAATGCTTTGTACATGTATTCCTTTAGGTAAGAAGTTTGTGTCAGGGGTAGTAACAATGATTAAAGAACCCTGCAATGAATTTAGCATATTAAAAGACTGTTTAGAGACTTCAGATATTAATCCTGTACATTCATGTGAGTTTCATTTCAAGGAACATTTTATTTCTATCTCTAGGGAAAAGGCATAAAAACATTTGTACTGAAAGGAATTTGATTGTTACAAATGTAGTTCAGAAATTCTGGGGATAATGTTTGAGCCAGGAAAACTTTGACGTTAATTTCAGGAAATCATTGTAAGTAAACGCTCTGATTTTATTTATCGCTCATCTAGTTAATAATTAATATTTGGTAGCTCCACATAAAGCTATACATATAATGGATCAATAATAGAAAGTAACATTTGGTTCCTGCAATCAAAAATGCTACGAATTGTTTTTGAGATCTTTCTTCAGGAACTGCATCTCTTCTGGAGCCCACATTTCACAGTACTGAAATGCTCTTGCTGGTCTGCCGTGCATTCCAAATGCTCAGAGGCTATGTTGCTTTAGTGCTTCAGCTCCAGAATTTAGGCCCCTATGAGGCAGAGATACAAATTTATGGGAAAATCAATTGTTCCGATGGAACCGAGACCTGGTCCTGAATGAGGTCAGGATAAACAACTTGGTTTACCGCTTGCTCTGGATGTTGGCTGCTCGGCTCACCTTCGGCTTTGATTTCGTGGCTGGTGGCTGAGACTAGCTGAGAAGGGCCAGCATGTGCTGCCTGTCCTCGGAGCTCTCTTCCTGTGGAGGCTTTTATCCCACGAGCCCAACCACCTACCACAAGGAGGCACAGGAGGGCTGGCGTTTGCTCTCCTCCCCGAGCATGCTCAACGCACGACAACAAATGGGAGAGTAACTGTCAGAGGAAGTCTAGATGGTTTGTGTCAAAGCAGAGAAACGCAGCATATGAAATTCGCTAGGACCAAATTTTCTAGATGTATATTAAATTCTGATCTAAATTCTACGATCAAAAACCACGGTTCAAGTGGAACCATGCCTACCTTGGAAGCAGAAGGGCCGGAATTCGATCCTCGTACCGGGGACAAAACAAAACAAAACAAAACAAAACAAAACAAAACAAAACAAAACAAAACAAAACAAACAACAATACTTGGGGAGTGCTTGGCTATTCATTCTGGCTGCTTTTGTGTCCAGCTCAGGAAGGGGTTGAAAAGAACTGAGCTATCCTGTGTGGTGGGGGATGGAGGAAATTAAATTCTGGGGCTCTTCATTGAGGTAAGAGTGAATCCTTTGTTTCTTAAATATAAAAATGAGTGTAGGGTCCTTTTTCATTCTACTTCAAGGGCGATCCAGACACAGAAAATTCAGTGTCATTATGGAAGACAGGCTGGGTATTTTATTTTGTGAATTACTAGAAGTAAAAGATGCTTTAGTCAAAATCTTATAATTTTTTTAACTAACACACAAAAAAAAAACCCCTAAAAGTTGTACATACTCAATAGGGGAACCTTAGATGTATGAATACATGTATACATCAGACAATATTTATTCCAAAGTATAAGCATATATTTTCTCTCATTTTTGCCATTAATTCCATTCAAAATACTCCCCCTTGCATTTTTTCTTTATTGAGTTTATTGGTGCATTTTAAGTGCACATTATGATCACATTCACCATTGAAGATTTGTGCTTGTACATGATGTATCTTATTCCTATTTCTCCCATTCCCCTGCTTCCCCCTTCAGTCCCTTAACACCCTATATTTGTAAGCTTTGTTCCCGCTTTTTTCTTTTTACCATAAAATTTTTTCTCTCTTTCTTTTCACCTGCTTTCCCCAAGTCCTCCTTCCTCTTTGAACATTTTTTTTTCTTATTTCACAATACCTATCGTACATTCTGGACCTTATTTACACCTT
>PVIC010035455.1:0-19047 GCA_004025085.1 Thryonomys swinderianus | reverse complement strand
ATTGGGTAAAAGTGTCAGGTCATTTGTTTATATTTTCACATGGCTGCTAGTATCTGATGGAATGAAACTACTGAGCATAACTATGTGTTGTCCCCTCCCCTATAATACGTGGGGGGTCCTGATTCTACCTGTTGTCTTAACATTTTTTGCATCCACTTGAGATCACTTTCAAAGATAGGGTGCTATTAGTAAATAATATGAATTCTCTAGAATAGTATAGTTCTGTTTCAGAGGACAATTTGAGTCTTTCTTTGTCAGGGATTCTTGTGAAAAATGTTAAGAAAGGGCCAAGATCTGTCATATCAAAATGTGATCCCTGTTATGATTTTTTCTTTTTTTCAGCCACATAACACTCATTGTTAACTACATTAGTTTCCTAGGGCTGCTGTAACAAAGTGCCATAGATTGGGCAGTTTAAAAACCTAACTGTACTGGGTCATGGACCTGGAAGCTTGAAATCCAAGGTCAAGGTATCAGCAGGGTCTCTTCTTTCTAGAGGCTGTAAGGGAGAATTGTTACATGTTTCTGTCTTAATGGTATTTTCTGGAAATCCTTGTCTTCCTTGGTGTGTGTGTGTGTGTGTGTGTGTGTGTGTGCATATGCGTGTGTTTATGTCCAAATTTCTCTCTGCTTACAAGGACACTAGTCATATTGGATTAAAGATATAGCCTACTTCAGTGTGGCTTCATGTTAATGAAATTAATTACATATGCAATCATCCTGTTTCCAAATAAGGTAATGTTGTAAAGTACTACAAATTAAGTCAACATATGTCTGGGGGGTGTAACACCACCAACCTGTTGGTGGCTGGACTGAACAGTAATTAGAGTTATGTTTGAACTGAGTCTCCATTTTTCTAGTCTTTTGGGAGGATTTTAGGTCCTCTCACCTAGTTTTATCTGCAAGATCATTTTCTGAAATCAGGTGAGCCACTCCCTTTTCATTTTGTCTTTGTCCTCTGGTCCATCTCAGAACTTTATACCCAAGTCACGACAAGGAATATGTTTCCCCTGTGCCTAGCCCTAAGGAAATCCCATTCTTTTATTTTCCTTTCTGAAGACATTTCCTTGTTAAAGTCGTTCTCTTTGAAAACCCAACACTAGATGAGAGCTTGAAGGTGCAGTCTGTATCTTACTGTACTGATAGAAACACATAATATAAAAACGCCCTTCTGCAGAAATGAAGCAACATCAGAATCTGTTTATGTCGTTTTTATAGGCCTTAAAAGAGTTGGCCTGAGAATTAGTAGTGTGTTGTTCAAGTTTACTTAACTTCTCAACTAAGCGACAATGATAGTTTCCTTAAAAATAAATGACTCACAAATAATAAAATGGGGCTACAAGATGAGTTGTTGATTGGGTATGTGTCACTGGTTCACAGGTCACTGGCAAAACAGTGCTACCCGGAGTCTGTTCTCCAGTATCTGCGTATGCGATACTGTGGTCCTTTTCTGCTTCTTTCACTCCGACCTTACCAAAGCCCTTTCGTGATTCTGTAGGGGCCCCGAGGGAACGGCAGGAGAAGAGAAAGTGAACCTCAAGTCAGCACATTTTTTTCTTGTTAACAGCTCTGGGAAGCAGCTTGGTCAGGAAAGGAATTTTAAGTAATGATTTAAACATATTTTCTGGCAGTTGTAGCAGGGAGGAAAAAATATAACACTTGTAGCAGTTCAGACACACATGCTCGGCAGTGGTATGCATGCCGTGTGACCCTGGAGTCACATTTGCATCATGTATCACAGCTGGTGTGCACATAATGGGCTATTAAGGGAAAGAGGGACATTCAGAGTACATTGCCATTCTTTTGTATTTGATATCACGGAGGGCAGGCGCCGTGTTCTCCTTCAAAATACTGCTTGATGCTATTGCCAGAAGGAATTCGGTGCAACGATTCATGAGAGCGGATATGACCCTTCATTCAACAACTATTTGGGCCCCTACTCTGTGTTGTTGGGGGCTTGTCTGAGGGGTGTGGTAGATGGACCTGACTCATGACCTCCTGAGGTTCCCAATCAAGCGTACCATCTTTACTTCTTTTGTATCCATCTAGTCTCATCTCTCTCTGGGTTGTAAGAACTTGGCCTAAACCTACAGAGTGAGGTGCTTCAGTGTGACTGTGTAAAAAAGGCTGACAGGGCAGGCACGTGTCTCAGGCACAGCTTCATCTTTTGGGTGTTTGTGAAAGGCTGAAATTCAGTCAGTGTCCATAGTGTGCTGGAAGGAGGAGGAAGAGGTATACATTCGAAGGAAATAGTGTGTGTGCACACACGTGTGTGTGTGTGTGTGTGTGTGTGTGTGTGCTCACACACTTGGCAGGATAGCCCTGGACTGAAGAAGAACATGGGCTGTTTCTCCAAGTGAAGATACTTGGGAGCAGTGCCAGCTGCAGGCAGGGTAAAACAGTCTATGCCCGCAGAGCACAAGTCGGGTTACAGTCTCATGACGACCTGGACCTTGTGCCTGTGGTGTGAGATTCCCACTGGTCAGCTCCCCACCTCGAATGCCTGCCTTTCCTCCATGTTGTTTTGATTGACATTCCTACTTCTTCCGTCCTTAGTGATTTCCAGGAAGCCTCACTGATCTTCATTCCATTCATTGTCCAGCTAAGTTTTGCTTCTTTGTGTTCTGTCATATGAAAACTGGTCTTAGATAAAGAATTTTTATCCAGAAGAAAGACTGTTTCAGTTGAGAGAATGCTCCGATCTCAGACATCTGAAGGTAGCACAAAAATGAATGAGAAATGGCTTTTGTTTTATGGGATAGGCAGAGATGAACAAAAATTTAATTAAAACTGTTAAAAGGAAGTTTGGGCATGACCGATGGGATCTGAAAGGACGATTTCCTGATTCTCAGGGGAGTCAAATAAGGTGGACACATTCCAGTTTTTAGCACTTACACAGATTTAAGGAGAGCCAAGTTAAGGGCCTTGTAGGAAGGTGAGAATCTTTTTTTTTTTTGAGACAGGGTCTCGCTTTGTAATTCAGGCTGGCCCTGAGCTCACTATGTAGCCCAGGCAAGCTGCAGCGAACTCAGCAATCCTCCTGTCTCTGCCTCCCGAGTGCTGGGATTACAGGCATGAGCCACCACGCCCAGCACTGTGGTATGTGGTATTGATTGCTGGTGGGCGTGAGTCACTACGCCCAGCATTCTATGTGGTTACCGGGATCGAACTCAGGACCTTGCGCTTGCGAGGCAGGTGCCGGAACCACTGAGCTAAATCTCCGGCCTGGAAGGTGAGAATCTTAAATAAAAGTTCTGTCCAGAACATGTGCAAGGTGAGAAGTGAAGCACTGGGAGTCCTTGGTCTGTTCCTATTGTACCATGCAAATATCTTGCTTCCTGTTCCATATATCTCTTTCTTCAGAGATGCAGCATATACCTTATTCATCTCCGCATAGTGTGTAGTTACAAGGTATAGAAGATGCTCGAAAGAGTGCTCACTGAATGAGTGAATAAGTGGACACACAACAGTGAGTGTTTCTGGGAGAAAGGTCACCAAGAAGCAGATGGCTTGGAGAAAGGTGGATGAGTCAGGGTAGGAGTCCACATGAAGAACTGTAGGTTCAGCCTCACATCCTGCTGGTAGCACTTGGGAGATGTGGGCTGTGGGGCAGTGGCTGGGTCTGAGACAGGAAGGCACAGGGGAAGGAGTGAGCGCCAGGCAAGCAGATTTCAGGGCCAGACTTATGCCTGGAAACAGAAGCAGTAGCTTAAGGAAATGACAACAAGTTCAACACCCAGACTGCTAAAATTGATTCTGAGAAGCAGAACCAGATGGAGGATCTACAGTGCTGATGGTAAAAGAGCTGAGTTAAGGAGCAGAGCTTTGCTGTGTCTGACAAATAGGGTGGATGCAAAACTCAGGGAGAAGATTAATCTGTTGAGCATATGACTTCTCTTTTGAATGGCTTTGAGTATTTCAGGTGTGTAAGTTTCTCATTAAAAAAGAAACAAATAAATGTTTATGGCTCATTTCAGAGACACACGTTTGACCAATGTGGCTAGAGGACAGCAAGGCTGGTAGCATGTGTGATGAATGGTCAAGACCTTGATGGTCTACAGGTGGATAGGTAGGCTGTAGCTGGAAGTGTGGATTTTGTCATGCAGTGGGAACCCTTTAAGAAGGTTAGAGAATGGTGTGGTATGCTTGACCTTTTAAGAAGATCATGTAAAGAAACTAGATTGCAGGGACAATATGGAAACAGAAGATGAGTTGGAAATTTGTCAGATCTAGGCAAGGGCTGGAGTTGGGTTGGCTTAGAATGGGCATGATGGAAGAAGTGTGTGAGTTGGCATTGGTGTGAGAAAAAGCAAGGTCCTAGGCCTGGAGGCCTGAGTCATTTGAGGCTAGGAAGATGCACATCCTTGTAGTAAAATTGCTTTAAGGCATCTTGGGCAATAGCAGGGCATGTCATTGAAACTTCCTATTGAGTTGGACATGTCCAGGATGATTGTGTTGTTACTCTGAATGGATGACTCAAGTATTAACTGGCAAAGTTTTCCTCTAACTGGTACTTCAGTGCAAAAGAGCTAAAAAGTTCAATGCCCCCTGGGCTATTGTTATTTTTTAAAGAGCAAAATCCATTTAAAGATCTTTATTGCTATTTTTTCCTATGTTATCAGAGGATCTGGAATTTAGGGTGTTCTTAATAAATCCAAACATCTTCTCCTTAAGTCATATTTCTTGCTGCTGTTTTTTTTACTCTCTCATGTTATTATTTCATTTTAAGACTCATTAATCATTATGTAATTTTCTGGACATTTTTTTTGCTGTTGTAAAACAGAGGTGATTCTAGAAACACTTCTTGGTCCACATAGTCAAAGGTCACAGGAATGGGTAACGTGATGCTTTCCTTTGTAGGAATTAGGTTTAATGCATCTTTCACCTGTTGTGTAAAATTATGATTTGACCTAATTTCTTTTGATTTATAGATTTAAATATGGACAGTACTCTATAGAATGTGAATTATTTCCTGACCAGAGTTCCAATAAAGCCTCAGTAGAAGACGGAAACTTCTGTGATTCTCCCTTTCTCTGTTCAGTTGTCTCCAAACCTGAGATTCTCCTTAGAAAGTTCCTTGCAAGGAGAGGGAACTAATATTTATTAGTGTTTGCTTTTTATATACCATCTAATTGTTTGCTGTGAGGAAGATTTTACCCTTATTTTACAGATAGAAAAAACAAAGTTGTTGAGTTAGTAAGTTGTAGTGTGGGACGCAAAGGTCAGAGTCTGACTCTAGTGTTTGTGTTCATTTACTACCTCTCGTTCTTTCTCTTTTGGTTTCTGTAAATTTGAGTTTCTGTGGTCATGTCATCAGTTTTGTTTTGTCAGTCTGCAGGGAGGACAGGAGACAGTGCTCTTCATGCAGCCTGGTTTCTTAGCTTGCCCTTCCTTCTCCCTTCGCCTGTTGCGCTCTTGTGTTACAGCTCGTGACCCGAGTGTTTCCAGATGCGGCTGTGTTGACTCGTGTCCATCTGCTGGAAATGCTGTGTCCACAGCATCTGCCTGGAGCGACTTTCCCTCTTTTGCACCTAGCGTGAATGCTACTTCCCAGTGACGCCTTCCTGATTCCTCTTCGGTAGTTCCAGTTGATCTCTTCTCTGGGATCGCACCGCTTCATAGATGTCGTAGCAAGGAAAGTACTTATGTCACTGTCTCGGTCAGGCTGTAAACTTGAGCCAGTGATTAACTTTAGGGTTCAGAGACCAAAAGACGTCTGGTGTCAGTCTGTCTTTGTGAGCTTAGCTCCACATTTTAGTAGGAAGTTGACAGGAGTGTGTCTCACTGCAGCCCTTGGTTTGCTTTCTTGTGCATAGGCTCTATTCATTGTTTTTTTTTTTTTTCCTTTTTTTACCATGTGCTGGAAAGGTGGCTACAGTAGCTGTAGGTGTGATTACTGCCAGTTTAGCATCTGTATTAATTTCCTAGTGTTGCCTTAACAAATTGCTATTCTCTGGATGGCTTAAAATCCCAGACATTTATTCTCTCATAACTGGGGAGCTGAATATTCTAAATCAAGGTTTGGGAGGGCTGGTTCCTGATAGAGGCTCTGAGGGAGAAATTATTCTTTCACCTTTCTCCTAGCTTTTGGTAGCTGCCAACACTTCTTGGCATTCCTTGGCTTGCAGCTGCATGACTCCAACCTCTGCATCCATTGTTACATCATTTTTCTTTGTATGCATTTGTATCTTCTTCTTTAATGTTCTTCATAAGAACAGTTGTCTCGGATTTGGCGGTTCCTTCTGCTCGTTTTTTTTCTTAATTGTATCTGTAAACTTCCTTATTTCAAATAATGTCACATCCTGAGGTTCCATGAGGACATATGTTCTAGTGGGATTCAATTCAGCTCACCTTGCAACTTTCATTGAAAGGATTTGCTTTCCTGCCTTTCTCATCAGGTTTGGCCCTCTCTGGGTGCTGGGCACATTTATCACGCAAGCGGAAGGTGCTGTTCACTTTGGGCCACCTGGGCCATCTGCCTGCCTCTGGAGCAGAGGAGGGGCGTGTGGAGTGAGCTCCACTTGAACCCATGGTAGAAATCATAGAGGAGTCACCTGCAAAGGTCAATTGAAGGGCTCTTATTCAGTAGGGAAGACAGGCTGCCTGGCAGGAGAATGTCTGTTGCACATACTGTGGTATCAGTCTGCCAACACCTTGTACTGAACCTAGACTGTGACCTTCTCTGTTGTAATAGCAACCTGGTCTTACTCATCAGTGCCTGGGGCATGAGAAAAATCTCTACAAACGTATGTTAAGTTAAGTTATTGAGGCCAAATTTCCTTGAAAAATAAGATCTAAAAGTAACTGTGCATCATAATATGTGCTAAAAATATTTTTGGCCTCCCTTTAAATGACAAGCAATGCAGTTTCAAAGACAAGAGAAGTCTCTTACTGGGACATTTGTTTCTCCTTTGAAAGGCTCTGCAGTCTGTCCTGCCTTCATCAGCCCTAGTGTGTGGAGACCTAAAGGAGATAATCCAGGAACTCCAGGTCCATCACATGAACTGTCTGCTACCTAGCAGTTTTCTGCAGTGGAATACAGACTCCTCTCTCCTGCACAAGCAACTGAGTTCATTCAGTGAAAATAGCACTGATCGAACAGCACCCAAAGAACTGCCCTAATAGGATTCTTCAGCAATGGATTAGTTTTGACTCCTACCTGAATGGATGGCACTCAGAGCCCAGGTCAGACAAGGAACTTCACATTTTGTTTGACCTCATAAATATGGCTGAATCCTCTGTTTCCAAAGAAGCTATCTTCTTTTATGGTTTTTAAGTCAAAGCCTTCAAAAATTTTCCATTAATAAAATGAAATTCTCTGTGTGATGGTTAGGAATCATGGAAACCCTTGTGTTCTATGAGTTTTGAAGGGGAAAAGGTTTCTCTGGGCAAGCTGGAATATCAACAACTACCTTTAAAAATGTAAATATGATTGGCACATCAAATTAGTGTGACTCCAGGACAACTTCGCTATTTTAAATAAAACTTCTTGATTATATGTTATTTACTTCATATCTTTTGCAGTGAAAATTCTAAATATGCGAGCTACTCTCAACAAAATTTTAAGTGCATGGTACATTATTGTTAACTATAGTTACCATGCTTTACATAGGTAGCCAGAGCTTATTTATCTCACCCAAATGGAGAATTTATACCTATCAACTGACAACTCTCCGTGTGTTATTGTGTCTGCCCTCTGGCAATCGTCATTCCAATTAATTTGATGTTATGGATTTTACTCTTTTGAATACCTTGTTTAGATATTGTCTTCTTGTGACAGGTTTGTTTCACCCAGCATAATGTCTTCAAGCTTTAACTTCTTCATTTTCTGTGACATTTTTTCCTATGTATTCTGTATATGTGATGGTCTAGGTTTCCCTCACTTCACGTGAACTGTATCTTGGTCTCATAGTCCCAGTCACTTCTAACATATCTGAAAAGTCTCATTTCAGTTATTAAAATGTCCACTTCTGTGTAACAAAACTTTGAGATTCAGTTGGACTGAAAGTTTGTTTCCTCCAACATCTTGGGACTGTTTGGGGCTGAAATGCTAAAGTGGTGTAAGAATCACTTTTCTCTCATTGCTGAGACAAAATACCTGGCACTCAAAGTTAAAGGGGGGAAGGTTCATTTACCTCCCATTTTGTAGAGGTTTCAGTCCCTAGTTAGCTGGCTCTAGAGCAAGGCAGCTAGGTAGAGGGGCAGTGCAAATGAGAACAGTTCGTGGCACCCACCTGGTAGCAAAAGCAACAAGGGACATTAACAGTATCTTTCTGCCTCTTTTATACCATCCAAACTACTGGGATTAGAGTGATGGCAAACTAATCACTCACCTGTAATGGTTTAGTACTCACACACCCTTCATTCCAGCATCACACATTCAGTCATGTCTGAGAAATCCCTTGACCCACCTGAGGCTTTGGGGGCACATCTACATGTAAGCTAGAGTGTAAAGGGTCGCTGCTCAGCCTGGCTTCTCTGCTGCCCCTTTGTGCTTTCTCCTTCTGTCCTAGATGGGGTCCTATATTTACATTCCATCAGAGTTAAGGAAGCTCCTGTTGGGAGAGAGATTTCTAGTGTGTGGTGGCTATAGTATCTCTCTTTACCTGGAATCATTTTCTCCTTTCACTCCTATTTATTTTTTCCTTGGAGAAACTTTTGGTTTTCTCCCTGGCATTTGGCATCGGGCCCTCCATGTGGACCAACATATGCTTTAGGTCTTGATCTCAGCAGCATGAACTTGTGAGTTCAGCTTTTCTCTTCCATGCTTGTAAACAACAAGCTGGAGGTAGGACTTGATTAATGAAGGTGAGACAGGAACAGAACTTGGTTTCTTTTATTTATGCTACAACCAGCAATATCCCTTGGTTACACTCAGTAAGATGTATTATTGTACACCGGCTGTGGGCAAGGCACTGTGGTAGGCACTGAAGAAGGGCACAAAGATGGATGTGATACAGCTGTTACACTTAATGACTGTGGGTCAAAATGAGAAAATAGTTTTGGGGTAGAGGTACTGGGCCCTGGTGATAGGCTCCAGTCAGGGATCATTTAGAGGGCTTCACAGAGCAGAAGCACGGGTTAGGTACTGGAAGAAGAGCCAGCACACACAGATGGAGGCTGTGGAGACAGGTAAGAGCACTTATAACCATGTGTATTCACAGAGTTAGAGACTTTCATTGAAGAATACTCAAGATTGCTTCAGAGTTTGGGGACTAAGGTTTCTCGGTAATTAGAATGATAATTAGTTTGCTTCTTCTGGCTCAGATGCCTTTGTTTTCTTTCTCCCACAAATTTTATGAACCAGAAGGACCTGCCCCATCAGCAGAATCCGTGTGTGTGGGATTCAACATTCATGATGTGTATTGTTTCATCCCATACATTTCCCTTTCTCCTGGTGATTTGTTACTCTCTTTACACCCTGAAATCTTCAGTGTTCAGAATGCCTTTATCTTTAGAACAATAGTCTTCTTTGTGCTAGCATTGGATAGTGGCAACTCCTACCCAGACAAGAGACAAGGAGAGATGGGACGGTAATGAGGTGACATGAATGCTGCTCAGAATCTTGTGTCACTCTCCAGCACTCACCTCAGAATCCTGGCTCGGTTGGGTGAATCCTGGACTCGCTGCTTCTTCAGCAATGACCTTCTCTTCTGTGGCCGAGGAATAATTATGCCATGGCTTTATTTTAATGACTTCTAGACTCCATGGCTTATTGTAAGCCTATGTTCCAGATTATCAGTGGGTTTGTGTTCACAAAGACCTGTGAAGCTACTACTCTCTGTGATGAAGACCCGTGGTTTCATGTGTTGTATATGTCGTAGATGTGGTCGAGAGAGCACCTCAAATCCACAGGTCTACCTCCACAGGGCAGAGACTCAGACACAGCTGCCAGAGGTGGCAAGAGGACTGCACTGGAGCTTACTCAGTTAAAACAATTCCATTCCTCAGGTGTTTTGTGTCTGAAGATTCTAGAGTTTTCAGATATCTCAACGAGATAGTCCAGTCTTGCTTGTCCTTTGTCAGTATTCTATTAATTCTTTCTTTCTTGGTCACTGCCTTTTCTCAGAGGTTATAAGACTTGTCTTTTTAATTCCTGAAAGACAAAAAATTACTATAAATTTTCTAAGGAAAAATAGACTTACTTTCTACTTTTAGATAGTCTTAGTGTGTTTGAGACCCATATCACATTAGGAGATAATAAATTGCTTTTATGCTTTATTTTGTTTTACTAATGGGAAGTGGGATGGGTGTATTCTCTGTAAGTTTGTGTCTCTGCTCAGCTCATCAGTACTGTAGAAAATATTTGGTCTCATGTACTCAGGAAGTATATTGTTAGGAGTGTGGGTTACCAAAATTAAGGAATATAACGCTGTCTCTTAGGGATTTACAGTTTAGAGAAAGAATTATTTTTAGTGGTTAAAAAATTTTGTATTAGGGCCGGAGGGTTAGCTCAGTGGTTCCGGCGCCTGCCTCGTAAGTGCAAGGTCCTGAGTTCAATCCCTGGTGACCACATATAATGCTGGGCGTGGAGACTCACGCCCACCAACAATCAATACCGCATACCACAATGCCGGACATGGTGGCTCACGCCTGTCATCCCAGCACTCGGGAGGCAGAGACAAGAGGATCGCTGAGTTCACGGCGGCTTGCCTGGGCACCATAGTGAGCTCAGGGCCAGCCTGAACTATAAAGCGAGACCCTGTCTCAAAAAGCAAAAAAAAAAAAATTTGTATTAGGCTGTGGGAGAATAGGCATGAAATTATTATTTCACCTGGAGAGGGCAGGGAACACTTTTACAACAGTGGAGATGTTTGTAAGAATGGAGGCAGAGGGGAAACAGCCTCTCCAAATATTTAGAACTAGAGGTGCACATGATAATTTCAAGGGAGTGCAGAACTTTGTAAGGTAGGATGCAAGGAGTACAGGATTGATGAGAGAAGTGAGCCTGCAGAATGAATGAGGACAGGACTGTACAGGAAATTTTCTCCAACCTGAGGAGATGGGCTATTGAAGGATTTAGAGCAGAGCAACAGTGTGACCAGCTTTGTGTTTTAGGGAGGTCTCCCTGACAGTGGCTTGAAAGATGGATGGAGAGACGCAATCCATCTGCAGGCAGCAGGATGAGTTAGTAGGTTATTGAAATAGTCCAGGCAACAAATGACAAGGCCTTAAATAAAGCTGAGGTGGTGAGGATGGAGGTGAAGCAACAAATAGGAGCTCTGTTAGGAAACAGAACTGATAGGTCTTTGTAAGCAATTGGGTTTACAAAGGGTGGTAGAAGAAGGGTTAGGATAACTCTCAGACTTTTGGCTTGGGCACCTAAATGGGTAGATAAATGAACTAAAAGGAAATATTTTGAGATGAAGTAATATTTAAAAAATTTATTGAGCAGTGCTGGAGATTTAGCTCAGTGGTTCTGGCGTCTGTCTTGCAAGCACAAGGTCCTGAACTCGATCCCAGATACCACATAACTCAATGTTGGGCGTGGTGGCTCATGCCTGTAATCTGAGCACTCGGGAGGAAGAGACAGAAGGATTGTTGTGAGTTTGAGGCCAACCTGAATTACAAAGTGAGACCCTGTCTCAAAAAAAAAAAAATTATTGAGCAGTGGATTTTGTCACATGCACAGGTATGAGGGTTTATTTTATAAGTCAACTTCAGCGTGTTTTTTGGATACATAGTCAGAGATTATCTCAGATGTTTCACGAGGGTGTTTTGGATGAAATGAATGCTTATATTATTGAACTTTATGTAAAGGAGATTATCCTTTAATCCTTTAATTATCCTTTAACATAGATGAGTGTCATCCAATCAGTTGAATTTCTGAATAGAATGAAAGATCGACCTCATCTGAGCAGAATTCTATGGGTTCCACATCTCATGAGAACCCTGATGAATGCAGTAGGCTGTGAGACTACACTGCCTTGGCTTGAACCAATGCTGGTACCTGTCCCGTGCGTGATGTCTCTGTGTGAGTGATGTGCAAAACTTGTCTACGTTTCACCCGCCTTATCTGTAAACTGAGATAACCAATGTTCTTATCTTCAAGTAGTTTTTATGACAATTTTTCACAAAAGAGAAAATAATGTCAAGTGTGAAGTTTAGGGTCTAGTATGCAGCAGCTCTTAAGAAGTATTTGCCACCATTATTATAAGCAAGGAAACACGCATTAATGTTAATGAGTAATAACTGCTCAGATTTTCACTTTCCCAGGAGATACTTGTTAGATAATAGGGACCTGAGTTTTCACTTAGAAGAATTATCCTCTTAGTTTAATGCTTTGCACACTGAACTCATCACTGGACGGTTATTTCCTGATACCAGGGGTGGGATCAGAGTACCACAGCAGGCTGGGAAGGGAGACATTGAAGCCCAGGATGGTGAGTGACTTCATGCGGAGCACGGGGCCCTGGGGAGCCTAGTGCACGGCTTGGGTTTCCTGGCTCCTGGCCTCCTGCCCTTGCTCTGGGAGCAAAGGATTCTGCCCTGAGTCCACACCATGCGGCAGTCTCCAGGGTGCCTAACTGGTCCTGGCAGAGCTGGTTACATTTAACATCCTTGCCGGAAAGACCGTTCGAGGGTTTATTCCTGAAGAAGCCAAAATATGTGAAGATCTCTTTTTTAAGTAAAAGCAGTACTTTCAGGATTTCCAGCTATTTGCACATGAAAGAGAGAAGACAGTCATGTATTGTGTTCTCTTCCTTCCCGGTGCGCCCCTGCACCATGGGGTACGTTCGGTGTGTGCTCTCTGATGTGCTCGGTTTCCTTCATCCCTGTCACTTCCCTCTCCTCTGCTTACACTAATGAAATTACTATCTTGGAGGGCAACACTCAGAGGTCAAGTCCGGGGCATCTTTCAGGGGCTCGGTAAGGCCTCTTCCTGCCACCTTCCTTCTTGACTCCTCTGCATCCTATCTTCCTGCCCTGTCGATACATTTCTCTGAAAAACATCTCATTTAGCAGCAGGCAGGATTCCTCCTTGTGTTCCCTCTTGGTACTTTGCATCTTGCGCACCTAATGGTACACACTTCCGAAGGAGCCCTTCTTGGCAGTCTGCTCCAAGCTTTTCATTCCCATCTTCATCTGTATGTGGATCACTCCCCAGCAATTATCAGTCCTGACGGCTCATCCAGGCGCCAGGCTCCTGGTCTCTCATTCATATTCATCACCCTTCCCTCTCTTTCTCCTCCCTCCCCTTCCAGGCCAGGCACAGGATTAGGTGGGGTCACCTGTGAAGTTTCCACTGACGAGGTCTGGTGTAGAGAAGAAGAGACAGAGGTTGACCAACACAACCCTAGGGGTGTAATGAATTAAAAATGCAGGCTGAAGATGTGTCTGAGGTTCTGTGGGAACACAGGCAAGGGAGATGGTTAGTATTTTGTTCTCTCTGGAGAAGAGGGAGCCAGGCTTGATTCCTTAAAGTGAGTATGAGTTGCACTGTGAGGGGTGGAAAAGTGTTAGCCAGAGAAAAGGGGTCACGATCATCCTGCACAACTGCACAGAGTTTGAGAAGGTGGGACAGGTGTTTGCAGTGGCAGATAGTTCAGGGATCATACAGGACATGAAATGAAGAGGCCTGGGGGGTGGTGGGTACGTAGGTAGGAAGAAATAGGCTTGTTCTAGGGTCAATGACCAACTCGAACGGATCTTTAGTGGTATTCTGGCAATTTTTCTACTATCTTTAATTAGAACCTCATTCTTGTAATCTCTTAGACTGAAATTATCTTTCACTTCAAATATCTTTGTTCACCTACTGTTGGATATTTTTGTTTATAGAATGAGTCCATTTCTGGTAAAGAGAAAAAAATGCTGCTTTTTATGGCAAGCCAGAAGGACGACTCCTTCATCTGCCCGAAGAAGTGCACAAGCAGGGAACTAGCTTTTATCCCATTTTTCTGCTCTGCTGCTCCTGGTATATGGGCTTTCTTTTCATCTGTCTGCCTTTGTGGCTGTACTGCAGCAGGTCCAGGGATCACACGTAGATAGAACCATCCATAAAGAATAAGAGAAGGTTCTGTTCACCCCAGATGTGGGGGCTTCAAACAGTAGACTTATGGCCCCAATGGAATGAAAAGGCAGAAGTGGAAGAAATGGAAGAAGTGCCACTGCTGCTTCCTCAGTGGAGCTTCCGTCTTCCTCATCAGCTCTGGATGTCTGTCTCCAGCTCAGACTCCTCATCCTCCTAATACAGATCCCCAGCTTCCCAGTGTAGACTCTGCAGTGAGCTTCAAGTCTTTTTTGACTGTATTTTTGACTGGATTGTTGAGTTCTCTGGTGTGTGGATGGCCCTTTTGCATTCATTCACACCTGATTCTACAGGTGGCTACTGTAAGCCTACCTTGTGAATCCTAATTAATATATATATATAAAATTAACATATACTATTAATTCTGTTATTATACCGAAATCTAACTGACATATACAATGACTGAGTTAGGTACCCTTTCTCCACAGTGGGATAGCCATCATAATGAGCACAAAAGCTGGCTCTGGGTAATGAGGGATCTGTTAATTTCCTGTGCTAGTACAGATTACTATAAATTCAATTGCTTAGAAGAGCATAAATTTATTGCCTTACAGTTTTGAATGTTGGAAACCTGACATAGATCTTTCAGAGCTATGGTTAAGTTGTGTTAATTATTTGGCAGAACTGTGTTCCTTTTGGAATCAATTTCTCTGCCATTTTTACCTTCTCATGGACCCCTTTCACTCTCAATGCCAGCAGTGACCAAATGAATCTTTTTAATCATGGACTAGTTCTGTTTCTGACTTTTCTGCCTCCCTCTTCTTCACTGGAGGTTGTTCTGGTTGGATTGGGTTCATCAGGACAGTGTATCTATCTCTAATGTAAGTGGTTAATGACCTTTATTTTAATTAGTGAGTCATAATTCCTTTTTGTCATATATTCCACCATAATTTACAGGTTCCAGAGATTAAGACCTGGACATCTTCACGTGGGCATTATTCTACTTTCCAGAAACATGAAAAGTTCTTAGACATTACAATATTTTGTGCTCTTTTAAAGAGTAGTGACATCTGTACTCTAAAATTTCGCAGATGAGGTGAGGAAATTTGAGGGTTGCATAAGGAAAATATTATCTACAGAAGTTCCATTAAAGATAGTTTTTTGGTTTAGAAATGTAAATGGTGCTTATATCTGTGGTTTTTACATCTGTGCATTCAGAGAAAAAGGGTTCAAAGTATGTTACAACTTACAGACTTTTTTCCTCATGATTGTTCCCTGAACAGCATAACTTATATGGTGTTTGTATTGTTTTATGTAAGTAGAGATGATTTAGAGTAAGTGGAGGTGGTAGCCTGAGTGCAAGTGATATACAAACACTGTATCATCTTAAATGAGGGACTTAAACATCCATATGTTTTGGTATCCACTGGGATATCCATGAGGTGACCCACATGAACACCAAGAGATGACTGCACTAGGTTAGATTAAACCAGCATTCCCCAGTGTGACTCATGAGGGACCAGTGTGTCCAGAAGCAAGCAGCTACTGCTACCTGGAAGGTCTGCTACAGGAAGGAAGGGGACCCAGCTTTGGGGCCTGCAGTGGGCAGTATCTTCAGGGGGAGTCGCTTGAAGCTGAAGCAAGAGAACCTGCTGTCAGTTGGCAGAACTTTGGTAGGGACAGAGTCAACAGTCATGTGAAACCCATATGATGTCTGCCAACATACTCTCTACTATTTTTGATTTGTTTTATCTTTACATATTTTAATTGTGCTCATGTATATCATGGTTGTATGGATTGATGTAACAATAACTGGAAAATGAGATCATAACGGTGGATTAAAAATATTATGATGCAATTTTCTATTTATTTTAGATACCCTTTTCCTTATGTTTGGGCATCATTTTTTTTTTCATTAACTGGTTGTTTATCCCAAAGTTACCATTTGATATTTCATTACTTCATGAACTGCTCACAGAGCTTTGGAAAATTACTACCAATTCTAAAATAATTGTACCACTTATCATTACTCGGTCAAGAAAAGTGGACATTTATGCATGCCTTAGCATTATTTAGATAGGTTGTTACACCTCTGCTTTTAAAATAGTCCTGATTGCAATGCAGATTGCAAGCTGTGGTACCATCGCTCAAAAGGGCAGTGCTGTCCTATGATTGGGATCCTCTGTCAACGGTGGGGGGCCCTTAGAGCTGTGTTCCATCATCCTCAGATTGCTTCATTGAAAGGACTAATGTGTGATCTTTCCGATTAAGGCCACGCCTTGTATTATCATATAGCCGTTCCCCTTGCAATGCATGGTTTCCTGTCTACAGGAGTTTTATGGGTGCCTTCAGCTGCCAAGATAATCTCCACTTTTCTGCCAGGCTTGATACTAAGGTTGGAGGAGCTGCTCTATAATCATTCAGTTCAATTCCACAAGCATTATTAAATGCCAGTTTTACGCCAGGGACTGTGCCAGGAGAGATAAAAAGGAATGATCTGTTCTGCTCAGCAGCTATGGTCTAATCAGGTAGGTGATTGACAGAAAGGTAGTGTATAAAAATTCAGTGAAGGCACAGGTAGAGCAGAGGAAGAGGGGGGCTCACGGACTGGTGTGAGGGACAGGAAAGATGTCAATCTGGGTCTTGTTAGTGTAATTGAAGTATGAGGACATTTCAAAATGCATACACTTTCTGAGAAGGATGGAAGGTATTTGGATAAACTGAAATTACGTTTGGGACTAGAGCAGACTGTAGGTAAATTGATCTAGATCAGATTTCTCGACCTCCAGCCTTATCTTCCCCATGCAGTGGGGCCTCACGATCACTTCCCTGCAGTGGAGCCTGTGCTGTGTATTTAGGATGTTTAGCAACACTCCTGGGCTTTACCTACTAGGTAGTAACCAACATTCTTTCATTTGTGACAACCTGAAACGTGTGGGAATGTTTCCAAATGTTCCCTGGTGGCAAAGCCCCCTCCAGTGAGGTACCTTTTAAGTAAATTGAGAAGATACATAGTCCCAGTGGTAAGGAGTAATAGGAGAGGGGGAAAGAAAAGTAAAAGGAGCCAGAGACATGGTCAGATTTTGAGTTTCCAAGGACACTTTTTGGCCAATAAGTCTCTGAAGGAGGGCACTGTGAACAATCAGATATGTCTTCCAGCCGGTTTGAAGTGGTTTGTATTATTTTAATATAACTGTCTCCCAAACTCACCTTTTTGTACACAGATTGGGGTTGTGTGGTTGGGTTTAATTTTTGGTGGGGCCTTTGAAAGTATCTTGACTTCTGAACATGAGTACAACAGAGACCATCCTGTCCATTCTAGTAGCTTGTCTATAATTGGAACTATTGTAAATGTTAGAAAACAGGTTAGAATCAGAGAACACAGAAATCTGCTCTGTAGTCAGAGGAATTGGGAGAAATCCCTAAGGTATATGGAAAGTGTGTGGGGGGAGGTTTAGGCTAATACAGTTAGGATCTCAAGGAGAAAGGAGCACCTTTGCTTGAGGTCTGGGTTACATGCCAGTGGGAGGAGCGGTGCTTAGAAAAGCCCTGACATCAGAGTCACTGTGACCACATGGGTACCCTAAGTTCTTACTTCAGCAGAGTTGCTCTGCTTAACACCATGGGCTCTACATGCATGCATGTGCGTGCACATGCACATACCCACCACACATGCACACACATACATATTCATTTAAAGATTTGGACTCATAGCTGGGCTTTGTGGTACAAATTTGCAATCCTAGCATTCTGGGTGGCAGAGGAAGGAAGATTGCAAATTTGAGCTCACCTGGGCGACTTAGCAACACCTTAACATACAAAGTTAAAAAGAGCTGTAGTTCAAGCTAAGTGGCAAAGCCCTACCTAGGTTCAGACCCTAGTACCAAAACAAAAAAAGCAAAAAGACTCAGGCATAGCAGAATGGTATAGGAAGATAAAACAGTAGAGCTGCAAAGGCTATACCAAGGCAGAATAGTGTGTATGTAGGACAAGCAGACAGAGGTCAGAGCATCAGGGAAAGGACAGGGAGACAGGACTTCTACCCTGGCTCACATCTCTTACCCCTGTGACGCTAAGCATCATCTTGCTTCCCTGGACCTGGTTTCTTCCTAAATAAAGGTCTGCTAACCACGGCCCTTTCCAGCTCTGACACTTCACAGATCCATGGAAACACACACCTCCCATTCTCCATGCGGGAGGCCCTGTGTTTCAAAGCCAAACCCATATTTGGAATGGACACGGTGGCCAAGCATGGAGCGCAGGGTCCTCTTGCAGCCTGGGGCACACCTGCTAGATCTTGCTCTCAGGGACTCTTTAAAGGATATCGTGGTCTGGCTGGGTGCTCTCAAGGAGGAGGAAGCAGAAACAGACCAGAGGAAAGGAAGCAGCTTCTGCAGCCGGCACTACATGTCCTGGTAGAGTGTCCTAGAAATTTTCAGTCTCACTTTAACCTGTAAGTGCTCTCTGTTCTTTGCTTTCTTATGTCAAAAGCCTTATCCTTGTTAGCAGTTATTCATTGTTGAAAATGATAATGCAAAAGATTGACCTTTTCCAGAACTTTAGTTCTCTATTGAGATCTTTAGATGGTTCTGAACATGGAAGAGAAATACAGGGCTTTTGTTGTGTTGTATATTAAACTATGAAATGTCTGTTTTCTTCCTTTTATTGTTTTTCTTTTTTTCTTAGCTGGTGCATCCCTGTATGGGATTCAGGGATGGATTAGTGAATCTTCTACTACACTATGGCCATTGTTTACCAGTTTCTTCTTTGGATGCAACTTTCAGGCACTCTATTAGCCAAACTGGGTCTCTGTCAACCACATGTTTTCAAGCTTCTGTTTCTTATTCGCAGGGCTTTTTATTAGACTAGGCATTCAGTCCTTTTAACACTTTTAAAGCATGAGTATGCCACCATATAATTCAATTCAGCAAATACCGTAGCACTTTCTCCGTGCAGCCCTTCTACTGGGTGCTGTTGGGTCATGCAAGATGAACAAGGATACGCTGTTCTTTTCAGTTTGAACTCTGCTGGGGACTGGGGAGCAGGAATGCTGAGTGGATCACTTTGCCTCCCTTCTT
>PVIC010035454.1:0-19042 GCA_004025085.1 Thryonomys swinderianus | reverse complement strand
ATAAAGAAGATGTGGTTTTTTTACAAAATGGAGTATTACTCTGCCATAAAGAATGACAAGATAGATCCATTTAGGTGCAAATGGAGACATCTGGAGGATATACTAATAAGTGAAATCAATAGATCACAGATAGACAATTTCCGGATCTTCTCTCTGGCATGAACACCTGTAGATGCAAATGAGTTCTAGAAAGTAGGACGGCTTTTATAGAGTGGAATATTTCTATAGGAAACTTGGTATGGGAATGTGATGAGGGGAAGGAATAAATATGATACAGAAAGAAAATAAAAGAGCATGTATAAAGGGGGGAGGAGGGGGGAGTGGGTAGGGATATGGGTAAAATGAGAATTAACTTGTGTCATATACTGGTACAAATTTCCCAATGTTATATGTGATTTTGAGATGTATATAAATTGTACCAATAAAGAATTCAATAAAAAAAGTATAAAAAAAATCATAGGCTGAGGGCTGGACACTTGCTCCTCGTGCTTGCTCTGCTCCCTACTTGAGCTGTCACCTAACTCGATTGGGCAGTTTGTCCGTATCAGCACAACTAGAAACTGGTGTAAAGAGTTGGCTCAGACCCTGTCCAGCTCTGAGGTTTTCTTTATTCAGATTTGCTTTATAGCCATAGGACAACTCGCTGATTTATGTACATTTGGGTCAGAATTTGGCTGATGGTAGCATCAGCAATTTTACATGGGCAAAAATTTCAATTCCATTAGTACAGCCAAGTTAATTCTGCTGGGCTGGCAGTGCCTTCCAAGAGGCAGAGTGGCTGCAGGGACCAAGAGTCAGGAAGCTGGCACTGTCCTGCTGCCCTGCCACCAGGTGCAGGGAATTAGGCCAGTGTGAGGGAGCCTGGGTGACTTCTGGAACATTATTATTATCCAAAGGGGGATAATAATAATGGTAATTTTTCACTCACTTTGGGATTGTTTCAAAGGGAGAATGTATATAATAATGACAATACTTTTGATATGTTGTTCTCAAAAAACAAGATTACTGATGCATTCATTTATCAAAATAATAAAGGTTCCTTAAATTTCCCTTCCTCTCAAGGTTCCTACACATAGTGTACAGTTTCATTCCCTTGTACCTTTTTGGGTGGATGAGCTGGGGAAGGAATTACAATTTATGAGAGCTTCCAATGTATAGAGCACTGATTATACCTTATTTCAACTTTTTAAAAATCTTTATTGGTACATTGTATATAGGCATTATGATCACACTCAATATTGAGAATTTGTACCAGTGTATGACATGATTCAATTCTCATTTTTTTCCCCATTCCCTTATCCACCCCACAATCCCTTGGCTCCTGAATACATAAGCTTTGTTTCCCTTTTTTTGTTACCATCACATTTTTCTTACCCCTCATTACTTACCCTCCACCCCATTTCCCTTAGAATATTTTCTATTTCACAGTATCCATCATACATTATAGAACTCATTAACAACTTCAGATTCTCATACCAGAGAACAGATACGATATTTACACATCTGTGACCTATTTATTTCACTGATGAGTATGCCCTGAAGGTATTTCAACTCTTTATAACAATTTCTTATGGGAAGAGATGTATGAGTTGGGATTCTTCATCAGTAACAAAAAGATAATTCAAACTAATTAAAGTGAAAAATGGGGAAGAGGACACTTGTTTGATTCATATAACTTCCAAGTCTATGGGTGATCCTGGGTTTAGGCATAGCAGAATCAAACGACTAAAATACATTTTCACATTTTATTTTCTTTGTCTCTCTATTTCTTCTCTCAGATTTTCTCTGTATTGATGTAATTTTTTTGCTATACTCTCTCTACATGGTAGAAAATATTGTGGTAGGGCTTAAACCCATAGCTTGTCTCAAAGAAAAGAGAACAGACCTCTCTTTTTCTTCAAGTGACCACATGAAATGCTCCATAAGGAAGCAGGATTGGATCTGGTTGAGATGCCTGTCACCTTGGGACTACTCACTTGGCTCAGAGGTATAGGCTAATGGCTCTCATCATCTGATTCAGGTCCTGTCATGTGTAGCTGTGTCTAGCCTAGTGGGATTCTATCTAGCATGATGGAGTCAGACCCAGGTTTTTCAGTATTCGTTTTGGGCTCCTGAGAGACTTGGCCAGCTCAAATCTGAGTATGGCTTTCAAATGAGGGGATGTGAACACTGGAAAAAGATACAGATGGTAGACCAGGTAGAAGAGGGTTTTTTTCTAGGTGAGGTGGTGGAATCAGTCTTCTGTTTACCTGGACAGCTTCATTGAAAGCATTGCATGAGCTTCTATGAGAGCTACAGAAGACCTTGCAGAGAGGGAAAACACACGGCCCATTCAAGCTGTATTGGGCTGCCCTTAAGCTGGGACTCTGTCCTCTTTGTTCTCCAAGCTCCATTTCTTCCTAGGCTCCCTGGGCCAATCTCTAGCCATGTACTTTTGATGCTGGCTGCTCAAGTTGGGGTTAGACTGGGGAAACCTCTGGGCTTCTCCAGTCCACTGTCTTTTCATCTCTTTTTTTCTAGTGACGTTGCTACATGGAATAGAGTATGTCCCAAATCATAAATCAAAATGAGAAGACATCAGAGAAAAAGTGTGTGTGTTACAGTGTGACTATAGAGGCCCTTTGCATTGAGGGAGGCTAGTGGGTGAGAGTAGCATCTCTTGACAGTCTGCTCTGGGGCCAGGTCACATCTGCTGTGGGTGAGAAGGACTGGCTGCTGGCCTTGGTTTTACTTCCAATGTCTTAAATGTGTCTGTAGAATTTCCTAAAGAGACTGTTTCAGTGATGTCACTGTCAAGTTGTGAAAAATGAATCAAGGACAAAGGGTGGCTCCATGGAGGTCATTACAGCAGCATAATCTTGTCCCTGGAAGATGTGGACTCATGGCAGATAGTGCTTTGCCTATTCTGTATTCTTTATCTGATTTTCCCTCTGCTTTTAGTTGAGGAGCTTGTTTATGTCTGGTAGCCAAAGTCCTTGTCTAGAGGCCTGAATATAATTTGCACCATGGGTGTTACATTCCCATGGGAGGTTTCTGGACCTCTGTGAAAGACCAAGTGAAGGCACCACAAATGCTTCATATGTGACCACATCGCTTCCTGCTTAGAAGCACCCTTGACTTGCTAACACTGGCAGGAATGAACTCAAGCTTTTCCTGCCCAAAGGTCTGGCTGACCCTTCTAGACCAACCCTCCTGCTGTTCTTAGACATTCATTTATACATAAGCCACAGAGCTGTTCATGGATCTCCAGGCAACCTTCTCATGTTTCTGTGCTTCTTATCATGCTGTTTTCAGTTTGTTTCCACCTGCCTCCACCTGTCTTCTATGAAAGCAACTTCTGCTCACCCACTTTCAAGGTCCAGTCCAAATGCCCTTTCACATTGTAGCCCACTAATTTTATCATAGCAAGATCCCCTCATCTTTGCTCCAGCTGTAATCCTGCCTTCTCCAGGGCCTACTTTTCTGCTGGTCTTCTATATGTCTGCAAAGAAGTAGCATAATAACAGTAAAAGAACATGAACTGTGCTTTCTGGTTTGGGTTTGAGAGCTGCTCTGCTCATTAGCTGTATATCTTTGTAAAAGTGATCTGAACTGGGGAGCCTTTGCTGCATAATGGGCATCACAAAGAGGTGTAAAAGTATTTTGTTGACGATGAATGTCCAGCCTGTGCTATCTAAGCATGGTGCCTGGTACATTGATTCTCAATAACTTGGAGGCATGATAATTGTGATTATTATCAAATTATGAAATCATAGCGGTGCATGAGATCCAAGAAGTCATTCTTATGCATACAAATCATGATTCCAGTTTCTTTGTCAGGTTGTCATCCAGTTTTCTACTTGAACTCGCTTTCTAGTCT
The DNA here is from genome assembly GCA_004025085.1 of Thryonomys swinderianus. NCBI lineage: Eukaryota > Metazoa > Chordata > Mammalia > Rodentia > Thryonomyidae > Thryonomys > Thryonomys swinderianus. The sequence continues at coordinate 15,183 of PVIC010035454.1, read as the reverse complement.
TTTACGAATAATAATGCAGAGGTTGGGCTAAGTTACTATATGTATACTTGGGATACTATTTTAAAGTGTTGTGTATATGTATGTATTTATGCATATCTAAAAATATTTATTGATGTTTGACCATGTGAGAGTTCCTAAAGAGTATGTCTCAAAAAGCTGAGTTAGGAGGTCACAGTGAAAATTAACCTCCAATGCAAGGTTGTGAGTGGCTTTGTGCTGTCTTAAGCCTTTTAGTTCTGAGCCATCTGCCTCAGTGTCTTGTTTGCCTCTAACCAGAGCACCAGTAGACTTGGGGCTGCAGCGCGGGTGCAACATCAAGCCTGCTCTGTCTGTGACGAACCAGGAGAAGACAAAACCCGGATGACTTAATAACATGATTCATCTGAAAATACTAATATTTCATTAACAAAACAAAAATTTATTTTCTAATGTGTTTTAGAATTCTGGATTGGAAGTGAGGAAACCTAAACTGTTTTGTGAAACTTTTGTCTCACATTTCTCATCTATAAAGTGGCAGCATGAGGCACTCAGAGATGGGGGGGAAGACAAAGCTGATAATTAAATTCCCTGAACCAGCTATTTTCTTCTACTTTGAATCAGAGCATCATTTTATGTTTCGAAGATGAGGCATGCACTGGAATAATATTATTTGAAATAAAGTATCTGGTTGCTCAAACACTTTGAAAATCTCGAAACTGAAAAATATCATTACTGTAAAATAAAGTAAAATTACATTTTTATAAATTTTCTGAGTAATTTTTAAAATAAAATGAATAAAATGTGTTTTAGAAACTTAAAAAGCCCCTATTTTACAATTAAAAAAAAGAAAAAAGAACAGATAGATATTCAAAAAAACATCGTGCTATTTGCTTCATTTCAGTGAGAAGCCACTTTTGCTTTTGAAATGTGCTTTTCTTTGATTTAATCAAAATCCCAATAATACTAGGAACTAGTCATGAGTGTGGGATGGGGCTGGAAGATGGATGTCACCTTTTGTCACTCTCTTTCTTCTTTTCCTCCCAGGCCAATCCTTGGAGAAACTGCATTCAGTAACATTCATCTCTCCTTTCAGCATGTCCTTCGTCCAAGTCCCTCCCCAGGATCTCAAAGAATAATAGAGAGTGAATGACTTCAGAGATCTCTATGTTTGAATGTTTCACTTTGTAGATGTGGAAAATGGGATTATGAGGGAGCTGCTTTAGCAGTGGCTGCAGTAATGAGCTATGCCTTCACCTGGTTGTTTCTACTTCAGTTCTCTTGTCCTAAGCTGTGTCCTGGTGCTTCTGCTTTCATATTACAAAACTGGGATATGGTCTTGGCTCAGTTGAGTTGTATTATGTGAACAGAGGACCTGTAGGGTGGCGCTGGGACCAGAGGAAGTTCCTGGAGTGCGCTGGCTACAGTTATCACCGCTGCACTTCCTCATTCTGACAGCGTGCTACTCAGTGCCACACAGTGATTTGGGGGCCACGCTTCTGTCTTCCATCCCCAAATCAAGTTGCCAAAATAATCTCTTCTTTTGGCATTTCATTTCTCCAGGTCACTGTTCAAGCTGGATCACATTGAGTGGGTAATTGGTTTGATTCAGATAAATGAACTCCACATTAATACACACCAGCCACTTAGTGTTATCTGCACAGTAATGTCTTGACTCAGTGAAGATGTTCGCGTTTCGAGAGCCTCTGGAAAGACTGACTTTAGTGGAGTAACTTCAGAGTTTGTGGTGGGTGAATGAGAAAGTCTTGCTGGTCAAACATCTCAGGCACCTGATGTTGTCTTAGGCCTTTTATTCTGGGCCATCTGCCTCAGCGTCTTGCTTGCTCTAAGCAGAGCACTGGTAGACTTGGGGCTGCAGCGCGGGTGCAACATCAAGCCTGCTCTGTCTGTGACAAAGCAGGAGAAAATAAAACCCGGGTGACTTAATAACACGATTCATCTGAAAGTACTAATATTTCATTAACAAAATAAAAATTTGTTTTGTTTTGCTGTGTGGAGCCAGTTGTCCTATCCTTACTGCTTGCACTGCCAGTTATTGGAGAGTGAACGCTGAACCACCCTGTGGGCAAACAGTCAGTACTCAGGCACCAACGCTGTATTGCTTTGTTAAGACACATGGATGGGAATTTGACCAAGGAAGAAAACGTAGTCCTCACTTTTATTTTACTTTTGAAAAGTATGCACTTATCTGATAGAGAAAAACTGTTGAGAGTGAGGCTGGAAAAAATGAACAGTACCTGCCAGTGAGGGCAAAACACTGTACCTTGACTTCCAGGTTTGCAGTGGCTCATAGGAGGCTGTGGAGGCTTCCACTGGAGGGGAGCGGGCGGCGACCAGTTCTGTGATGTCAGGACTCTGATCAGGCGGAGCAGGGAGGGCTCTTTGGATTATGCCCTGTTCCCCAGGTATCTGCTCCGTACCCTGCGTCTGTGTTCAGCGCATACCTTCATAGCCATTGTGAAACAGTGGACGGCCAGCGGAGGGTTGCAGCTCTGTGGAGCCGCCCAGCAGCGCCAACAGGGAGCCCGAGGGGCGTGTGGCCCAATCTGAGGAAACTCCTGTTCTGTGGGAATAACGGGGTGGGGGGACTGTGGGAAGAAAGGTGTAGGCCAGGCCCTAACTCCGCGCCTGGCCGCAGGACCAGGACGGCCTTGCTCGGGGCTCTGCGCTCTCGCTCTCGGGGCGCCGCGCTCCTCCGGGCTCGGCGCACCTCCCTCAGAGCCCGCGGTGCCAGCCCGGACGCCAGCCCGCGCCTGACAGACGACTTTCCCCACTTACCAGTTTTCTCGCCTGTCAGCAGAGTTGCTGGTAAGTAAGAGAAAACAGAAGGGGTGCGAGGGGCGCGGCCCGGAGCGGGGCGCTGGGACTGGGACTGGGCGGAGGCGGAGCCAGGTCCGACCTCCCCTCCGGCTCCCGGCTCGCTCCGACTCGCCCCCTCCCCTCCGCCTCCCCACCCGGTTCTCCTTGTCACCTCCAAATCCTTCAGCTGCCGAGCGGAGCGTTTCTCCGGCTTTGTTTAGGGAGTACAACAGTCCAAGCCGCTTCCTCCAGGAGCCGGAGCGCTGTACCTGTCTGTCCCTCCGGGGCGGCCGCCCCGACCATGGCCGGTTTCCTCTGCTGCCTCCCGGGAGCACCTGGGGCGGGAGCTGCCCGCGATCCGAGCCGGCCCTAGGCTGGGCTGGGGTGCGGGGCTGGAGGCGAAAGGGGGGCGTCCGAGAAAGTGACGCGCGCGCGGCTGGGGATCGCGGGCTGGACCCGGAGGCGGCTGGGGGCGGACATCCCGACTCTCCGCCTCGCCCCCAGTGACAGCCTGCAGCTATGGAGTCCCCGACCAAGGAGATTGAAGAATTCGAGAGCAACTCTCTGAAGTACCTGCAACCCGAGCAGATCGAGAAAATCTGGCTTCGGCTTCGAGGGCTGTAAGTAAACCTATTGACTTCTCTTACCCCATTTCCCTCTCCGTCCTTACTTTTTACACTCAGCCTCACTCACCCTGTTAACCCGGGTTCTGTGTGCCCTTTCTACCCAGCTCTCAGAAGTTCCACACCGACTTCATTACAGTTACTGCTACCAGCCTTCCAGCACAGGGTTGTGTTCGCGTCCTAGGGTGCCTTGCGGTGTCCTTGTCAGGCTTTGTGTAAGGAAGGGGAGATATCCTTAGATGAGTCATTTCTAGCAGCAGGATAGGCAAGGAGGCGTTTCTAGCTTATTCTGCCTAAGAAGAAAAGTTTGGAGACCTTGGCCAGAGACCTTTAATGAAAGAGTTTTCCTCAGCAGACTCTGTGCAAGTATCGCAGTGGGTGGTCCAGGGACTCACCCACAATTCAAATTTAGTATACTCGCCTGCTATGCTCTCTTTTCCCTAAACCACATTTCTTAGGAATCTTCCTGGCAGAAGGACGCTTATTAGAAAAAAGTCTTATTTTGGAAAATTTAGGGGGTCAGAAGCAGTGTTGAAATTTCCTAGCAACATCTGAATGTCAAAAAGGCCATTTGCTCTTAATATAGTGGCCAGTGTTCTATTTGGGTCGAAGGAAAGAAGTCTTTACTTTTCCGTTACTTCATTGGATTCTGTCTAGTTGGGGGTTGTGAGGAGAGCTGATCTGAAAGTTTGTCATTTTTTTGTGTGTGAATATATTCATAAACAATAAACTGCTGATCATTTTAGTTAAAAACTGTAGTGAAGACTGTACATTTAGCTTACTCCTTCCTTGACCAGCCAGCTCCCAGAGAGATACATTCCTTGCCCACTCCAAACCCATTATGTCAGCTATTTGCCATTAGGAAGCTAGGGTGGTTTGAAAACAATAGTTCTCCGTATAGGACATTTAGACATTTTGTGCCTAACAAGGGCACTGATGAGGAAACCAGTGCCTTTCCAGTTTGTTTTGCTGCCATTTTCATGTGGAAAAGCATTTAGCACTTACACTGTCTCCTAGTTTTCTTAGTTTATCTGTTAGGCTCCTTTCCCTAAGGTGGATAAGGATACACACTCTCAAACAAAACAAGGCAAATTAAAAAAAGCACTGATCAGAGTGAGTCTCTAAAGCTTAGGGAAGACCACACCCCAACAGCATATTCTGTTTCCAAGGGGAAGGTATAAAGTAGTATGTGTTTCTTTCAGGGGTTCCTATTTAAAGGTGCAGTTTATAAAACCCATTCCACCAGTAATTCAAATGAGCTTCACTGGCATTGATCTCATGGGAAAATATGCCAAGTAACTGGACTGTTGACTTGTTTGGCTGGTGCAAGTTGAAGCTATAAACTTGTGTGGAAGTCTTGTCTCTGACTGGCAGGCTCTTCTGACAGCTTAGATACCTGCAGCTCAGTGGCGTTTACAGTAAGTTCATGTTCAGTGTCGCAGACATTACCTTTAATTATATTGTGCTGCTCACAGAAAGTTTCATATATTCACAAAGTCTGGGTCCTAGGAAAGCCATGAGGGAACTGTGGTAAGTCTGTTTTCCTTACTTTCCTGACTTGGAGAGAGTCAGAAAGACTCCTAGTCATACTTCAGGAGCTGCTTCCCTGAGTTAATTTACAATTCAAACCTATTTCATGAAGCTTCTTAAGCTAGAGACAGCTTTTGGCCAGATCAGCAAGGCTGAGGTGGGAACACGTATGGAAAAACATTTAGCACTTATATCTGTTAGGCTCCTCTGCCTAAGGTGTTGCAGTGTGATGTACATACAGTTTCATTTTCTAATCTTCAGCATCTACTCACAACCTAGAGCCTTTGAACATGAAAAGGGTGGGCTAATTCCTCTCTCAATGTATGTTTTTGACTCCTCCCTATCTTTCATGCTGAAATGTCCTGCCCAAAAGCAATCCATGAGATTTCTGCTTCACTTTATCATCTGAAAAGAGATGTGTCATTATTTACTATTGTAATATGTTTTTACTGGTATAATGAATTTCACTGTTCTTACTATGATTTTAAAAAATCAGATCCTCAATGCTAGAACGAGTTGCTAACATCTTTGAAAACCAAAGCACATGCTCATTTATACAACTTAGAATAGCACTTTAGTAATCTACAAAATAGAAACCCTTAGGAGGTGGAAGGGAGTGTGTGTACTTGTCCATACAACAGATTGTAAGTAAGAAAAAGGAAGCTTCTCTTTCAACATTTTAGAAAGAGCCAATAGCCACACTTGGATTTTCATACCTATTTATTGCCATGGTACTTTATGGAAGGCCTTCTAAGTAACCCAGATGGTCAGGAATTCAGTTCAATTGAAAATGTGATCATCTCACACCTAGATTACTTAGTGGTATCTTTTCTCCTTCTTGTCTGTATCTGTCGTGTTTGATTTACTGTTAGATTTTTCATCTCCTCCATTAGGATGATGTAAGTTCTGTAAAAGTAAATATTCTGTATGTCTTGTTCCATTGTGCCTCCGGTTCCTATAATAGAGTTTGGCACATAATAGATAATCAGTAAGTGATAAGAAGCATAAAGACTCTAATGTGAGATTTTTATTGTGCAAAATGAGGATATGTATATATTTGATTCAGTTTATGGGCCAAGAGACCTGTCAGCATAATGTGCCCTGAACTAGCTGGGGAGTAGGTTCTATTAGCATCATTATCTAATCTGGGATAGGAGTTCAGTAAGACATGGCAGAACCACCACCCAAGGCTGAGTCCCAATCCTGTGTTTACTGAGGTTCCCCCTTTCCCACAAGTCTCCCCTTTTCTATATTGGCGAGGATTTCTGTGGTTATCATCTGCAGAGAATCTACAATGCAGGGATTACAGAGGATGAACCTCAGTCCATTCCAACCACACCCATCTCCCTTCTCTTTCACTTTGGTGCTTCTCCCCATCTGAAGATGGTACTACCGATCTATTTACTTGTAATGTTTATTGCTTGCCCTCCTCAGCTAGAATATAAGGTTCTTGAAGTACTTATTTTAATCTTTGCCTTTGTTTTTGTGCCTGCTCTGTTTACTGATTTATACTCAGTCCCTACAGTCCCTCCTGGTATATAAGACACTGTTAATGCTTATTTGAAACCTAGAGGTACTGTTTTTAATGTTTCTTGAGGGAAGAATTGGGACAAATACTTAACCCAGCACTGTGACATTACTAACATACAGACGGTGCTTGGAATATAGAGCTCTGGGAGTGCTATAGGTCTCCCCCATGAGTGAGGTGTGGAATGATGGTCCAGAGACCCACTGTGGGTCCAGGGCTGTGATGTTCCTCAGCCTCCTTCTGTGCCAGCCTCACACACACCTGCACGTCTCTCCGAGCTAGACAGGACAGATAGACAAGCTAGCATGCTTGAGCTCTCTTCAGTGACTCTGCCAAGAGGATGCTACCTTTTTATTCCTCTGAAAGAAGGCTCAGTTTTGCTTTTCTATAAACTTATGGACTGTCATCATAATTCTTTCCTCTGTGAGGGTGGGGAGACTTTAAGAGTCCTTCTCAACTGCCATGTTGACTATGGATGGTCTTTATGTGGGAGTGGCTCTCGCCTGCTCAAATTCGATCAAGTGAGTCATGGTTTGTGCCTTGGGTCCTCATCAGGAATAGTTCTGTTGCCAGCCTGCCCCATGATGGCACAAATGTATTTCTAGACTATAGTTTAAAAAATCTTTAATTGAGAGCAGGAAGACAAGTGTTACTCATTCCTTGGCACTTGTCACTATAGTACTAAGCTAAGCTTTCACTTATTCATTTTGCCCAACTATGTGGTAGTCAGCATAATCAATTTTTTGTTTATATAATGCTGTAATAAGATGACAAAAACATTTTCGTACCACTTAAACTACTATTAGGAGTTTAAAGGCAGGGATGTAACTTTTAAGTGAGTAGTCTGGAACTACTAATTTTTTTAATCTAGCATGCTTTTCCCCACTCTCTTATCACAGTAACACACCCTGCTTCCCACTCCATCTCCTTAGCCCCACCGTGGAACTGGTCTCATGTTTTGGGACTGGCCAATCTTAGAATCTTTCCTTCTTCTTATGGTGGCTGGTCTCAAAGTGGGCATGGATCTCACACAGGAACAGCAGAGCACTTCACTGATAGTTCTGCTGGCTGCAGAAGACTGACGCTTTCCTTTTTTATGCTTTCTTGCTGATTGCTGTTGGGTCCATTTCCCATTGTTTTCATGAAGAAAGATTTTCCTGTGATGCAAGAAAGCAAACCTCACAGAGGAGCAGAGGGGAGACAGAGTGGGAACCCTTAGTTCGGCTCCTACAGATGTTCCTCTGATTCTGTTGGCTCTCCCAGCTGAATGAGCCAGTTGGGCTTTGCTTTTGCTTAGGCTGTTTTTAGTTTATTTTCTCTGCAACAGTCTTAACTGGTCCATCACTGATGTACAGAGAACTTGAGAGGCTTTCAAACTACACAGCAAAGGTGGAGACAAAGCTGAAGGAAAAAACATTTTGATCTTTGGTTTGTATTTAAGCCTTCTTACTCTGCATTTTCTTTCTACTCATCTGAACTTTTATATAGTATAATTAAAGTTCAGGCATCGTAAGACTATTTAATTAACATTTCTTGAGTATGTCTTATGTTCCAGAAGCTTTGCTATGCCCTTCATATTACTAATCTGACTTGTAGTAGTTCATAGGTGAGAGAGAAAGACTGACATAAATACCCAGAGGTGGTGAATATAAATTCAGAAGTGTGGAGCGTTTGCCTCCAACTGAGGGACCAGAGAAGGTGTGAGTGAGTCCTAAAGACACAAAGAATATTCCTTTCATTGATATCAGCTTTTTTGAAAAGATGCAAAGAAACTTTCTACAAAAGTGTGAGGACAAAGAGCTGTCACAATAGGGCAAAACTGAATGAGCTAAAAATTCTGAACTGTTTTCATAGACTATAAGAAATCTGCTTGTGTTTATTGGAGTTGTGGCTTGAATCTTAGTAAGCTTCTTAGCTCCTCTGTCATTAATAGCTCCTAAAAGATAAGGCATGTTTGAGTCTTTTTGCTGTCATTCAACATGGAGTGCATGGAGCTATGGAAGAGAAACCCTCCAGTTCACCTCAGAAATAGTTGGCCCCCAAAGTGGTCAATATAGTAATGTTATCTACTAATCAACCCTCAAAAGCCTTGTTCTTTCCCTCACTAAGAAGACTGTTGTGTGGCATCCCTTTATAGCTCATGCAGAATCGAGGGGCAGATAAAAAGTTTCTGAATGCAGAGAAGAGTATGTGCAAAAATAATGTGACCTGAGGGACTGTGGCCTGTCAAGGAGGGATGACTCTGGAAAGGAAGGATGAACGAAGGACACATGAAATTTGGAAAATGTATTTTTTGTTTTACTTAAACATTCTTATCATTTAAGGAGCTAATATTTGAATAATATTTTACAACACAACAGAAATGTTTTATTTTAGACATTTCCCTATCATGTTCTGGGGAAATCTTTTTTTATCCTTTCACTTGTTGAATATTATTGAAATATTCAACAAGTGGAGAAAGAATGACAAATGAGATTTTCATTTTAAGGTGATAATTCTAGATGAAAAGTAGAAGACAGATTAGAGATGAGTTTAAGGCCCGAGGACCATTTGGAGAAGCTGCACAAGCTGGTGCACACATTTGAAAGGAGTATTGACAGAACTTACATTGGGAACAGAAAACGATTTGAAGGAGAAGTTGTTTTCCAAATTTATTTTGACTTAGACATAGTTGGCTTGGACATGTACACTTGGATAAAGCAGAATGACAAACCTGACTATAAATATGTTGGCTTGATAGTGTCTGGAATGTCCCATTAGTTGTTGGTGACATAGTTTGGAACTCTAGAGAAAAACTTTGGCCTGGAGCAGTGTATGGTCTGAAAGTCTTATTTATAAATTAAAGCCTTATAAAAGATGGTCAAGGGAAAAGGGGATTTGCCTAAATTTCATTCAAAAAGATCATTTTAGAAGGATGATTTGAAAATTGTCTATTTTCTTCTGATGATATATTCATTGTATTAACGGGTTCTTATAGTCTTTCATTTAATTAGCAATGTCAGGTTTTATATTTGGCTACTCCTAGGTATGTAGTATATTATTGGAAACAGAAGGGATTTGAGAATGTCAGAAGAAAAGTCTTGTTAAGAAATTTAGTTCTAGGGCCGGGTGTGGTGGCTCATGCCTGTAATCCCAGCACTCAGGAGGCAGAGGCAGGAGGATTGCTGAGTTCGAGGCTTGCCTGAGCTCCATAGTGAGCTCAGGGCCAGCCTGAACTACAAAGCGAGACCCTGTCTCAAAAAAAAAAAAAAAGAAATTTAGTTTAGTCAGAGAGGTGAGATAGATCTCATACACATAAGAAGTTTAAAAAAAAACACGATAAAAGAGAGGGCAGTAATTATTGCTAAATGAGTGATATTTGCACTATATGTTAGGGTTAGAGGAGGTACAGATTTGTGTTTGAGGAATTAATTTTGAGTCTTTTTCTTCCTAATAAAATCAAGCAAGTCTGTCTGAATGAATTCTTTTTTCTTTCATTATTCAGTAAACTTTATTGGTACAGTATATACATAGCTCACAATCACACAAAACATTGGGGAATTTCTACCAATATGTGACACAGGTCAATTCTCATTTTTACCCACATCCCTGCCCACCCACCCCCTCCCCACCCCCTATATACATACTCTTATTTTTTTCCAAATCATATTTATTCCTTCCCCTCATTACGTTCCCATACCAAATTTCTTTTGGATGTTACAGAAACTATCATACATTCTAGAGCTCCTTTACCTCTACAGGTACTTATATTAAAGAAAAGATCCGGTATTTGCATATCTGTGTTCTATTTATTTCACTTATTAGTGTGTCCTCCAGGTGTCTCCATTTGCACATAAATGAATCAATCTTGTCATTCTTTATGGTAGAGTAATACTCCATTTTTTTAAAGAAAACACATCTTCTTTATCCAGTCTCCAGTTGATGGGCATTTGGGTTGTTTCCAAGGCTGAGCTATCGTAAACTGAGCTGTTATGAAGAAGGGTGTACATCTATCTTTCCAATGTTGAATGAATTCTTAATGTATATTACAGTATAGAAAGTGGTAGATGTTAAAAAGGGTAAATATGTTCTTACATTTTGAGGGAAACTTTCTTTTCTTGAATACTAACATAATTTAATTATACATTGTCATTTCCTGTCATAACTTTGTTTTGATAACTTATTAGCTAATTATAAGGCAGTGTTTGGCAGCTGAGTGCTTATTATTTTGGTCAAGCTTTACACATGATTCTCTTGGTTGGAAGGCAGCTCTGAGCAGTGAGCTTTCTGCATTTCTACCTCAAGTTTTCTGTCTTTGGCTCTCTTAGGTGCAGATAGAACCTACTGCCTTTATTTCTTACTTTTCTGTATGGAGAGAAGTTGCTTCTGTGGCTTACTTCATGGCTTTTTGAGAAACAACTGAAAGAAGATGATTGTTATGTATGATTTACATAAAGTAGTCTGTGACAGGTTTCAGACCGACAATTACAATTTTCCATAGTAATAAAAAGTGAATTCTTCAAGAAGAGAGCACTGTATTTTTGGAGAAAGTATATTGAATCCATTGGTATTCTTTGGGCTGTTATGGGACTGTAGTATTTATTGAAAGTGCTCCTGACAGTTGTTATTAAACAAAATCAGTACACTTTAATAAGTGCAATGTGAAATGTCACTAAATTGTGAAATTACGAAAGAGTTTAAGAGAGTAATTTAGTCAAGAAGACATTAAAGGGCCAGAGATTTAGTTCAGTGGCTCCAGCATCTGCCTTGCAAGTGCAAGGTCCTGAGTTTGATTGCCCACCACATACCACAATGCAGGCGTGATGGCTCATGCCCGTAATCTCAGCAACCAGTTCCACACATCACAGTGCTGGGCATGGTGGCTCATGCCTGTAATCCCAGCACTTGGGAGGCAAGGCAGGAAGACTGCTGTGGGTTTGAGGCTTGCCTGGGCTACATAGTGAGCTCAGGGCCAGCCTGAACTACAAAGCAAGACCCTGTCTCAAAAAAAAAAAAGACATTAAAATTGGTATCTACAAATGACAGGAATATATTTGAGCAAATATATACAAAAATATATAGAAAACTCAATTGCCACATTTATCTAGACTTATTATGCATGTAACACCATGGTAGGCACCAAAGATAGATTGGAAAGTGAGACAAAATCTCTGTCCTTCAGACAGTGCTTACTCTACAGACAGAGGCAGAGATTAAACAGCATTTCCCCAGATAAGTGTGTATGTGATGAGTACACAGAGAAGTAGAGAATGCTGGAAAAGCTTCTAAGAGTGCACCCAAACCTGATCTGAGACTGAGAGATGTCTTTGAAAAAGTAAGATTTAAAATGAGATTTGAAGAGTGAGTACATGTGAGTTAAGAGTTGCGGAAGAGTGTTCTAGGCTGTTCAGAGCCTGGGATCTTTGCATGTGAAAGGTCCAAAATAGGAAGGAATACAGTGTGTCTGAGAAGAAGTAAGGCCACATGGCTGCAGCCTAGACAGGAATCTGCGGACAGCATAGCTGGAGAGGGGCTGCATCCTGCCTCATCCACCAGAGGCTTTGGTGTGGGAAGTCTTTACCTGTAGGGATGAAGCAGAGAATTCTGAGGAGCTAGATCAAACTGGACATGGATGGGAGGGGAGAAGGAAGAAAGTGGATCTAGGCTAATGCCCAGATTTTAGTCGGAATCCCCAGATACTGTTTACTTTGGATCACTGAGAGGAAGAAGTATGAGATTTGGCTGTGATTGCAAGCAGATTCAGTGGAGAACAGAGTCAAGTTTGGGTAAACTGAGTGTGAGAGTCCTATAGGACATCTCTGGGGAGATACCATAACAAGTAAACTTACAGAGTAAAGAGAAATGAAGACCGGTGGTATAGTGGGCAGCCCAACAAAATGAGAAGAAAAGCTCTGCATGCATGTACTTGTGTGAATGATGCTGCATTAATGTTCCTCCAAATTTCACAAGTAGAGAGAATACAGTGGCAGACTGAATAGTGAGGTAACGGTTGTTCAGAGACCGAAAGTTTATATATATATTACCTCACTGGCACCTAGTTGTTCAAATTAATAGGAAGTTCTATCTAGTAATGAATGTACATAACTTTGCTTGCTCACCACAACCCAGAGACAGAAGTTTTAGATGAGACCTTCATCAAGGAGGTCCTCAAAGTTATTGGACAGGAGCCAGGTAATTGAGACCCAAATCTTAGAGCCCAGGTGACTGTGGAGAGTTCCTGTGAAATCTGGTTTGTTGGAATCCTCTGAGCCATAGGTAGTCTTGTTTATCTAGATTCCAAACAATCAAAATCTTTAAATAACTATGGAGTTTCTTGTACTCTGGAGACATACTTACTACATGTAGTACAGGGAGATGAACTGTATAAGCTGCTCCAAATATGTGTTGAGTGTTTCAAGTTTAGACTAATATCCCACTACCTTTTTCCCCTTCTACCTCTCAGAGTCTTGTCTAGTGATGATTCGGTGAGGTTCTAGAATACCTTCAAATTAAATCCATAAAACACATTGTATTAGTATTGTGTGCTTTTCCAGATAAATATTACTGGCAACCCTGCCTGCTAACTGTGAGTAGCTATACACTATCATGGATGGTAACTCATTTGTGAAATATAAGGATTAATGTTCATAAATCAAGCATTGTACACATAGTTTAGAACTGCCATTCTGTTTGTAGAGCCACTGACTGAAATTAGTCATTGTGAAAGAAACATGATGGAAGAGTTCAAAGCACCTATTAATGGGAGTTTTGGCATAGTTTCAGTGAAAATGATTACTATAGTTCTGGCGAATTTGATTACAAAGCTCAACTAATTTTAGTTGGCAGAATAGCTAAAAATGGGCTCAAAGAATGCACCTGCTTGTATTTTTCCCCTCTGTATTTTGGATCATGACTTCGTTTTCCACACATAACTTATTAAAATTCACAGGGTTTATGTTCAGAAAGGCTTATGTAGATGCTGCTGCTATGAGACGGGTTTTAGGGGACATGGGAAGGCTGGTCACGAGGAGTTGGGGCATGAACTCAAGTTCACACAGGTTGTGTAAATGACCAACAACCGCTTTCTGCCACAAACAGGTTTGAGAAGAGAAGGAAGGGTGAAGAGTGGAGAAAGTGTAGGTGTACTGATTGGCATAGGTGGAAAAGGTTTGAAAAATTAGACTGTCATTGAAGTTAACCTTGGCAGATTATAGTTTTTGTTCTGGCTAAAGCTACACAGGAAAAAATCAAGCAGGGAACAGAAGCAACTCTGGATAATTCAATTTGGGGGGAAAAAAACCCTTCCCTCCCTTCATTACTGGGATGTATCTGTGAACAGTGAGATTTTTGTCTTAATCCTTTGGCTTTATCCCCATTTTGGCAGTGCCATCACAGATACTAAGTGTGATTTTATTTTCAGTCTTTATCACTGATGTTTATTTAAATAAGAGTCGGGCTCCCTGGAAGGAGGTCAAGAGTTCTGTTCCTGCTCATGCAGTTCTGCTATATCTACTACACAGCAAGTGGTTGTAACTATATGAATAGGTGAATAAATTCTTTATGCAAAAAACGTACTGCTTGAATTTTTACAAGTGTGACCTCTACATCTATTTTTTATTTTCTTTTTCTAAAACCCTTTCCATTTTTTCCTTTTGGTGCTACCAGTTAGCTCATTGCCCAGTCTTCAGCAACGGCTTTTCAGATTGAGGTAAAGGAAGTAGAGTTTCATCTGCTAAAGAACCCTGCTTTCCAAAGGCAGATTTCAGCTTTCTTTGGGAGGGATCCCATTTGGGGCCTCTGAAGCAGTAATCCTAGTGCTGGAATTTTAAACCCAGCTCTGGAGAGAACTGGGCATGCGGATAAGAGGCTTGGGTTTCTGTGTCTGGCCAGCTGTCTCAGGCTGAGGGGCTAGGGAGAGTGAACAGCGAGGAGGGGCAGGAGCCCACCTCAATGCAGATTGGCTGTGGGGGTGGAGGGCTCCCAGATGAGGCTTCCTGTGGGGCTCTTTACTTTGGATTAGATTACCTCATCCTCAAAGGTTTTTTCTCTCCTTTGCGCAGAACTAGACAGAAAGACACCTGCTCCAGAGACTGAGTAAAAAATGGATTATCTTAATTATAAACCTGGCTCAGATTAGCATTCTTCCATTCTTTCCATTTACCATCACCTGCCCTAGACCACACTGGTAAAGGCTGCCTTCATTTGAGTTTGAGCTCATCCCCTCTGTCTCTGCCTATTTGAATTCTGTGTCCTGAACAGCAGGAATGTCGTATTTCAAGCGGCTTGAGAGACCATGAGGCTGTAGAACAGTTCAGCTAATATAAGACATAACAGAATAGAAAACCTTTGAAAATTTAAACAAAAAGTGACTCTTTCCTAATGACTTGGCTTTTCTGGGTGGCGGTGAATTTATGTCATCTCATTGCTTATTTTGTGTTACTGAGCAGAAAAATAGAATCACCATACACGTGGAATTTTGTTTTGTAGCTAAGAAATATTTAAGGTACTAAGAGAAGGGAGTTTCTTTTTCTGTTGCCTTCTTTCTTGCCCCTAAATGGTGGGAGGTGCCAGGAAATCACAAGCTTGTACATATTTTCTCCTTGGCAAAAGCATGGGAAAAGCCAACAAATGATATATCTACGTCTATATCTCTCTATATGTGCAAATCTAGATTTTAACATATGCATCTGCATCTCTGAAAGAGAAGAAAAGCAGAAAGGTCTTCTA
>PVIC010035453.1:0-19058 GCA_004025085.1 Thryonomys swinderianus | reverse complement strand
TGAGCTGAGGGCCAGCCTGAACTACAAAAGCGAGACCCTGTCTCAAAAAAAAAAAAAAAGAAAGAAAATGTACCTGGGCCGGAGGGTTAGCTCAGTAGTTCCGGTGCCTGCCTCGCAAGCACAAGGTCCTGAGTTCGATCCCTGGAAACCACATACAACACTGGGCGTGGAGACTCACACCCACCAGCAACCACAGTGCTGGGCATGGTGGCTCACGCTTGTAATCCCAGCACTCGGGAGGCAGAGACAGGAGGATTGCTGAGTTTGAAACTTGCCTAGGCTACATAGTGAGCTCAGAGCCAGCCCAAACTACAAAAGTGAGACCCTGTCTCAAAAAAAAAAAAAAAAGAAAAGAAAATGTACCTAAAGTGAGGTGTGCTTGTAAGTTAATGATCCTTTATACTAGATTATTTTATTGACAATTTTTTATCTTGCATAAATAACATAGATTGGAATAGTAGAATAATATCATGAGGGATTTTGCTAGTGCTTTGCAACTGAATATTTCTGGTTTTGCTTATGACTGTTAACTTTAACCAACATAGATTTCCCAGACTTCTAGCATTAAAGCATTAATCTTTTACTGTCTACAGTATTCTCTTTAGAGAATGTAATCCAAAATTACACACTTTTTTGCTCATTATGGGTTTATTGTTTGTTAAAATTACTGGAATGAGTGATCAAATATCTCCTCATTACTTCTAGGAAAACAGGTTACTTGTCATAGTGCCAGTAAAATTTTTTATAGTAGGAGTCATATAAAGCATCATCAGCCAAATAATACTTTTAGGTGTGACAGTCTTAGGGAAGATTTCTTAAGCCTTGATTGCACCTCCCAATCTTACTCAAATCTGGTGAGATTTCCTGCCTTGAAGATTAAAAAAAAGAAAAAGAAAAGAATAGCTACTCAGTAGATGGGAAAAAGCTGTTTTGTCACAAAACCTTGAGAGTTCACCCATGAAACAGAACAACTACGCTTACCTTCAAGGTATCCAGATTAAAGCTACCATTGCCTTACCTAATAAAGGGTAACTTCTTGGAAAAGCAACTTGACTTTGTGGAGAAGACAGCAGTATCTGAAAATTCTGTCAGAGAAGTCCTCTTTAGATTCATCTGGAATTTGACAACAGTGTGTACTTGGTGAACAAACACTGTGTCTGAGGGGTGTGTTGTATATATGTACCAACTCCACACAAAGAAAGTAAACATGTATTACAAACATGTACCCAAAAAAAAGGAAAGGCCAATGGACTGGCAAAGGGAGAGAAAGAAAAGGAACAAAAAAGAAGTAAGATACATTTTGTACATGTACCAGCGTTCCACAAGGTATATAAACAATGTACTATACACATTCACTAATAAACTAAAGTAAGAAATATTTTTTAAAAAGAAAGCTTAAACCCAGAGAGGAATATTAGAAATTGACATCAAGCTTAGGATTTAGTGGTTTTAGTGCCTGCCTCACAAGCGCAAGTTCCCACATTCTATCCCCATTACCAAAAAAATGAAAAGAAAATAAATTGATATCAAGATACTCAGAAACAAAGAACTAGATTCTAGATCCTGAGATAATCACTGTTTGAGACTCTTCTCAATTGTTTTATACATGTTTATACAAGTAGAGAATCCCTCCCAGGAAAAGGACATTATATCATAGATTTATTGTATTAATCTTTTCAACTTTTTTTTCAGCCCTTAAATTTACGTAGCTACCGTCTGAACTAGTGATAACAAACCTGTTAGAGGCAGGTGCCCAAACTGCAACCTAACCCTACCTATTTATTGCAAATGCTAACACTGCAGTTAAACCTGAATACTGAGGTTTCATTTAGGAAAAACAACACATACATTAACATCTTTTTTTTTTTTTTTTTTTTTTGAGACAAGCTCTCATTTTGTAGTTCAGGCTGGCCCTGAGCTCAGTGTAGCCCAGGCAAGCCTCGAACTTACAACAATTCTCCTGTCTTTGCCTCCAGAGTCCTGGGATTACAGGCCTGAGCCACCTGGTACTGATTGTTCATGGGCATGAGTCACCACACCCAGTACTGTATGTGGTTACCAGGATCAACTCAGGACCTTGTGCTTGCGAGGCAGGCACAGGAATCACTGAGCTAAATCTCTGACCCATTTACAGTTTCTTAAAAACAGCACACATGGGCCGGAGATTTAGCTCAGTGGTCCCAGCGCCTGCCTCGCAAAGGCAAGGCCCGGAGTTCTATCCCAGTAACCACTTACAGTGATGGGTGTGGTGACTCACGCCCACCAGCAATCAATACCACATACCACAGGGCCGGGCATGGTGGCTCTCGCCTGTAATCCCAGCACTTGGGAGGCAGAGACAAGAGGATTGCTGAGCTCGAGGCTTGCCTGGGCTACATAGTGAACTCAGGGCTAGCCTAAACTACAAAGCGAGACCCTGTCTAGCAATGTCTATGCCTGCCTAGCAAACACAAGGTCCTGAGTTCAGTCCCCAGTAACCACATACAACAATACTGGGCTTGGTGACTCATACCCACCATCAATCAGTACCACATACCACAATGCTGGGTGAGGTGGCTCACACCTGTAATCCCAGCACTGGGGAAGCAGAGGCAGGAAGACTGCTGAGTTCAAGGCTTGCCTGGGCTACATAGTGAATTCAGGGCCAGCCTGAACTGCAAAGCAAAACCCTATCTCAAAAACTGAAAAAAAATTATTCTTTCTACTTCAACATTTGTCCTAAGAAAGAAATTTTAGAGTCATACTGTTGGGTATGGGTCCCAGCTACCTATTTAACGAACTGGTGGCCTTCGAAAAGACATGAACTTCTCTGTATCTGTTTCCTCATCTGAAAAATACGGGTAACATTTGTACCTATTTTATGAAATTTCAAGCACTAAATGACTTGTCTTGTATACTTGGAACAGTGCCTTAAAACCAAATGTATGTTATATAAGTGTTAGCTATTACTGTTACCTTGTAGTGCTATTGAAGCGGTGGTAATTAGGTAATATCCTAATTGAAAAAGCATAGAAATTTGGGGATGAACTCTATACCAAATACAGGAAACTTAACAATTTTTCCTAAAGTATGTTTAGTCTTTTATCTTTTTAGCTTCTTGACAAATGCTTTCACTCTTAAATAGAAGTCAGTTGACTTTTGTTCTCATCTGTTGATTGTTGAGGATCTAAATATCTTAAGAAAATTTGTTTAGAGAGAGAATCTATTTATGTTTGCATAGTTTATCATATGATCTTATTTCTATAAGTAATGAGTATATTTGTTTCTGCATAAGTATGTTTCTCTCTGCATAGAAAATGAAGCTACAAAGGAAATTTGGTGTGGGAATGTAAAGAAGGGAAGGAATAAATATGATCCTGAAAGAAAATAAAAGAGCATGTATATAAGGGGTGGGGAGGTGTGGGTGGGTAGGGATATGGGCAAAACAAGAATTAACTTGTGTCGTATATTGGTACAAATTCCCCAATGTTATGTGTGATTGTGAGATGTATATAAATTGTACCGATAAAGAATTTTTTAAAAAAAGAAAATAAAGCTAGTACACACAATATATAAATGGTGATTGTATGTTATTATTTTACTACTGATTTTATTCTATAGTATATTCTGAATATTATACCCTGAATATCCATTTTATCATAAAACAACTTTTTTTGAAAAAGCGTTTCAAATTTTATATCTTAAGCCAGGGTTTAGCTCCATGGTCCCTTGTCTGCCTTGCAAATGCAGGGTCCTGAGTTCAATCCCTGATAACAACAACAAAACTTACATCTAAGCTATAATTAAAAGTTTTATGTTCTTCTTTGTCAGATAAATACTTTGAGGTTAATTATACAAAATCTGTGATTCAGCTGCTGCACAGCTCTCTAGGAGTGGCTTAATGAGTGGTTCATGAATTCCCAACTGATGCAATTAGTATTCATGAATCATTGTTTTAAAGAACAGGTGAAATGTGTTTAATTGTATATCTAATGTTATCTTACAATTTTTGCCTCAGAGTCCATTAACTAAATGTAAACATTAAGATACTGGTTCTTAGGGCTGGGAACTTATCTCAGTGGTTCTCTGCCTGGCAGGCTCAAGGTTCCAAGTTCAATCCCTGGTCCCACATATCACAAACTAAGAAACTGATTCTTCTTTACCTGTAACACCTAGTTAGTTTCTATTTTTGTGTAGAATTTCATATTATTTTGGTTCCATTTTCTTAATATGTTTTCTATTACTTCTCTAATTATAAATGTACAGTTTGGCTTAGCGGTATGATAGCTAAGGTGGGTTAGTTTCTTTTAAAAGGGCAGTGGTATGTGTTAAAATTTCTTCCATTTGGGGGCCGGAGGGATAGCTCAGTGGTTCTAGTGCCTGCCTCGCAAGCGCAAGGTCCTGAGTTTGATCCCCAGTAACCACATACAGTGCTGGGCATGGAGACTCACGCCCACCAGCAATCAATACCACATACCACAGTGCCGGACCTGGTGGCTCATGCCTGTAATCCCAGCACTTGGGAGGCAGAGACAGGCGGATTGCTGAGTTCGAGGCTTGCCTGGACTACATAGTGAGCTCAGGGCCAGCCTGAACTATAAAGTGAGACCCTGTCTCCAAAAAAAAAAAAATATCTTCCATTACTCCTATGAAATGTGTCATTTTCATTTTTTTCAAAGCCTGGACAAACTATGAAGAATTGGCAAGAGGAAAGTTTGTTTCCAGTGGAGTTTTTTTCTTTGAAATAGTATTTGTGTATATCAGTTACAGAGCAGTGAACTTCTCTTTGATATATTTGTACATTCTTATGACATATTGATCACTTTTACTCCCTTAAAGTCCTTCTCTTTCCTTTACCCATTTCTTTTTTCCCCTCCCTTTTCTCTAAGGTCTCCCTATTTTCCTGCAGTTTTTTTTTCTTTAGACTCAACATGTGAGAAAAAGCATGCAATATTTGGCTAAGTATACCTTACATGATCTCCAGTTTCATCCAATTTTTTTCTTCCTCTCTCCCTAATACTGAAAATCAAACTCAGAACCTTAGCACTTATGCAGCAGGTAACACACCACTGAGCTACATCCCCAACCCTTCATCCATTTTCTTGCAAGTTACCTGTTTTCATATTTTTTGGCTGAATAATACTATATTGTATGTATCTTTTATTCATTCATTTGTTGACAGCCAGATAATATGTCTCCATAGCTTTACTATTGTGAATTGTGCTGCAATAAACATGATTATGCAAGGTGTCACTATGATAGGGTGACTTTTAATTTTTTGGGAATATATCATCAAGTGATATAGCTAGTACTATTTTTTAGTTTGTTGAGGAATCTCATTGTGAGTGGTTTTTGTTTTTGTTTTGTTTTGAAGTATTGGGGCTTCAAATATGTTCCTGTACATAATCTCACTTTAGATTTGTATTTTCCCCATTACCTAACTTTGGTGAACATTTTGTGAAATTCAGAGCTAACAATATTAATTTCAAAGGTAGGTCCAGTGTCATACTCATCTCCATATAATATAGCTGGCAAATAACCTACCCATTTTTACTACCACTTGTAACTAATGACCAGATATGGGGTTCAATGTTTTACATTTCATGTTGTGTTTTCAAAATATGCATAGTGTTTGTATGGTATGCAGTTAGCAACTGTACATGGTAATTGACATTAGATTGCATAAAGGAATCTAAAATACCATTGGAAATATACTGATGTAAATTCTGTGTAGTGTCCAAGTAACCTACATTAAACCACTGTAACATAGTTTCTGTAGCTGTTTATTGAAAACCTCCTTGCCAAATTTTATTTTCATAAGAGAAAATTCTAGAAGTTCTAGATGAGAATCTAAAAATTGGTAAAATTAGATGAGTTTTTAAAAATCAGAATCACATTTGCATGTAAATTCACTTTTTTGAGACAACCTATAACCTTAGATTTTTTTAATAAACTACAATAATAATTCATAGAGGAGAATTTAGCTCAGTGGTAGAGTACATGCTTAGTATTCACAGGCTCCTAGTTCTGTCCCCAAGAGTGTGCATCCACACAAAAACACTAATAAACAAAACATCTGATGTTTCTGAAGAGAGTGCAACTAAGTCAGAAGTATTTTGCCACTACCCACAGTTTGTTTTGCTTAGGTAGGTTATAATTCAGCCAGTTGTCTTGTAAGTTACCCTGTCTATCCAGAGCTGAACCCAGGTCTCGACATTGCAGTATATGCTTGAGTCAGGTTGTGTTTCCCCACAAGATCTAATATTCACATAGCATTTCAATTCCTTTGTTTTCCTCTGGGTGGGAATGTGTGTATGCTTTGATGATGTTTTACATTTGATGTGTAAATGTGAAATACTTGTCTTTTGATGAGGTTCAATATTGTAAAATCAGAAAAAAATAAAGCTTCTTTTGTTTTTTTCCTTTACCCACTTCCACCTCTAAGTGGTACAGGAAGTAAACAAAAGACAAGGGTATAGCATATAGCATTATTTTACAAAAATCTTTCACTGTCACCAGTTGTGGTGGCTCAAGCCTATAATCCGAGCACTCTGGAGACAGGCAGGATTGCTGAGAGTTTGCAGCTAGCCTGGGCTACATAATGAGTTTAGGGTCAATCTGTACTACAAAGTGAGACCCTGTCTCAAAAAAAGCTTTAAAAGAAATCTTTTACTGTTAACTCATAACACTGGATTTTTACTTTGTTGTTGTTGATATATTGCTTAGTTACCAGTAACATATGGTACTTTTATTTGTTTAAAGTAAATGCTGGAGTTTATTCCATTATTTAATCCCTGAGTAGAATCATTAAGGTTTCTAAGTAACTTAGTAATGTTATTGTTTATAAGAAATTTCTGATTATCTTGAAGATGAAAGTGAAAACTGATACAAAATGGCAAAATATATTTATGAATATAATGTATGTATGATTTTATTAGGGAAATAATGTCACTGGCCTCTCTTTGTTCAAGTTTGTGTAGGTAATGCTACAGTTCAGTTCATCTTTGTAAAAACTTATTTCATTGCCTGAAGTTAAATTACAGGTTTTTTAAAAATGAATTTATTGGGCCTGAGATTTAGCTCAGTGATTCCAGCACCTGCCTAGCAAGCGCAGGGTCCCTGGTTCAATCCCAGTAACCACATACCAACAATACTGGGCATGGTGACACAATCCCACCAGCCATCAGTACCACTACCACAGTGCTGGGTGTGGTGGCTCGCACCTCAGCACTCAGGAGGCAGAGGCAGAAGGATTGCTGTGAGTTCAAGTGTAGTCTGGGCTACATAGTGAGCTCAGGGCCAGCCTGAAATACAAACTGAGACCCTGTCTCAAAAAACAAAAATGAATTTGTTATAGCAGTTAGTAATTTATTTGCGTCTTGAGCTAACTGGAGTACATAAAGGAATTCTCTTAGCATCAGGAAACAAAATAGAATTGATATTCACTGCTCAAAGCATTGTGTTTTGATGCATTCCCAATATAAGAATTCATATCTTGCCAGGTTTGGTGGCTCACGCCTGTAATCCAAGCACTCGGGAGACAGAGACAGAAGGATTACTGAGTTCAAGGCTTTCCTAAGCTACATAGTGAGCTCAGGACCAGCTTGAACTACAAGATGAAACCCAATCTCAAAAAAAAAAAAGAATTCATATCTTACACTTATTTCTTTACAGATGTAACTATTCTGAAAAAGTGGTTATCACACAAATATGCATAAAGTTTTGGAGGTTGCCAGCAGGACTGCTATCATGGGCCTGTTAATTCTGTAGGAAGGGAATGCCACATGCTTGTTTTAAAGTTCTGCTCTTACTAACCTGAAATTCTTGATAATTTTTTAATAACAGCTTCTACAGCTTTTCCTTTTTGTTGTTTTGTTCTGTTCTTTTATTGTTTCTATTTTTGTTTTGCGGAACCAGGGATTCAACTCGGGCCCTTGTGCTTCCAGTGCAGTCATAGTACCACTTGAGCTAAATCCTCAGCCCCACAAATTTTCCTTTTGTCTTGGGCCATACAAATTCTTTAGGCAGTTCTATTCTCCAGAAACTAGTCACCATAAAAAACTGTAACATAGCCGGGCGTAGTGGCTCATGCCTGTAATCCCAGCACTCGGGAGGCAGAGACAGGAGGATTGCTGAGTTCGAGACTTGCCTGGACTACATGTGAGCTCAGAGCCAGCCTGAACTAAAAAGAAACCCTGTCTCAAAAATTGAAAACAACTGTAACATAAGCTGAACAGTGATTGCCCTGTGTTCACCAATTCTGTGACCCTGTGAATACCTCAAGCATAGAAGAAACTCAGTATACTGATTCTCTGTATATGGACTTTATTTAATATATCTTAAGAAAAATGTAGCTGACTTTATAGTAAATAAGCTTTTTAAATGTTAGAATAAAGAACTTTGAAGATTTACCTCAAATAAAATTCTTTTTAGAACATAAAAGCACCTGCTTAAAATATTAAAATAGCCTATTAAATAAAATAAATCAAAGTCAGAGCAGGATTTAACATATTTTTTTATTACAGGTTATCAAGTTATACCCAACCAGCACCAAAACTACCAGGGAATAGTTGGAGTTCAGCAACCTCAGAGTCAGAACTTAGTTGGAGGCCAACCCAATAGCATTGGAAATCAGATTCAAGGAGTGGTCATCCCCTATCCTTCAGTGCCGTCATTTCAGGTAATGCTGTTCCTTTTAACCTGCTTTGGGTAGAGACAATTTTGGATAAATTAAATGTACAACTACAATACAACTTCTCTGTTCTTTTAATATAAGGGAGATGTTTCTGTACAGGGAACTTTGTAATCCAAAGAACTGAGTTTGGTTTTATTGGCTTTGTTTTATTCTAATTTGTCTTATTAATATTTAGAGTATCTAAACCACATGGCACTATGTTTCTAACTATACAGGTATATAAGAAAGTATTTTACTCTGTTCCTCTGTTCCTTAGAAAGTCTGATTTTGGACTTTCGAGAGAAATAGAAAGGAAAAATAAAATTAAGGGTATATTATATATTTAAAATAGTGAAATATGTACAGAACAACCCATAAATTTTCTTGTAGACAAGATATGCAGCTTCTTCTCATCCTGGAACTAATATTTTCCTCCTGCCTCAATCCCAAAACAGGAATAATGTTGTATATTTAAAATAGATCGTAAGTTACATTTCTAAAAAATAAATATTTATTGTTCCTTAAATAAGCATGTGTCTTTAGTACACTATTTCACATTTTCAGGGAGTGTTTTCCTATCTTTCATCTTTAGGGAATAAGTAATACATAGGCTTGCTTTATTAGCCTCATGAGTTTTTTGTTTTGCTTTCTTGATGGAGTTTTTCTTTTTGTTTCTTTGTATTGTTTTTGTTATTTCAATACTAGGAATTTAATCCAGGGTTCTCACACTGAGCTATATCCCCACCACTTTTTTGTTTTTCTTTTGAGATAGGGTCTCAGTTGTCAAGTTCTGCATTGTGGGCCGGAACTTGTGTCCTTTCCACCAGAGCCTCCCAGAGTGCTGGCATTAGAGACTTGTGCCTTATGAGGTTTTTCTATAACTAACACTAATACTAAGAAGGAAATCAAAAGACTTATTTTCGGGCCGGAGGGTTAGCTCAGTGGTTCCGGGGCCTGCCTTGCAAGCGCAAGGTCCTGAGTTCCATCCCCGTTAACCACATATAATGCTGGGCGTGGAGACACGCCCACCAGCAATCAACGCCGCATACCACAATGCCGGACGTGGTGGCTCACGCCTGTAATCCCAGCACTCGGGAGGCAGAGACAGGAGGATTGCTGAGTTCGCAGCGGCTTGCCTGGGCACCATAGTGGGCTCAGGGCCAGCCTGAACTACAAAGCGAGACCCTGTCTCAAAAAGAAAAAAAAAAGACTTATTTTCATTCATATCAGAAGTAAAAATTATCTATTTGGGAAGGTAAAATAAACACATTTTATTCTAAACACATGTAAACATATTAGTGATAGTATACAAAGCAACAACTGAGATCATGAAATAAAGCACTAAGTAGTTAAATACCTAATACTAAAGGAAGTAATACATTATCCTACCTTCTAGAAAGATAGACTATCTCAAAGTAAAAGTATAGACAAAAATTAATTAAGATATTTTGGGCTGGGTACCATGCCAAACTTTGATGTACAAGGGCCCAAATTCCATCCCTGGTACCGCAAAAAAAAAGAAAGAAAAAGATATTTTGGAATATAAGGAAATAAGTGAACACATTTTATATAATTCCAGAAAATTAGAATATGAACGTCAGATTCTCAGAGGTTATTGAATGCTATATGTCTAATTTTGAAGTCCCTTGATAATCAAATACTGTAAGAGATACATCAAGAAACTAGATTGTCTCCCTTTTTCACATTCCCCAATATTATAACTTGCTTTTTTTTTTTTTTTTTTTTGAGACAAGGTCTCACTTTGTAGTTCAGGCTGGCCCTGAGCTTACTATGTAGCCAAGGCAAGCCTCAAACTCAGCAGTCCTCCTGCCTCTGCCTCCCGAATGCTAGGATTACAGGTGTGAGTCACCATGCCTGGCTACTATAGCTTGCTTTTTTACGTTATAGAATTATTTTTATAATATCTCATGTAATCCTCATATTGAATGAATAATTGTAGAACATCAGTGAATGGCAGACATCAGTGAATGGCAGCTTAATTTATAGTATTCTCCCTACTATTTTGGATAGACAAGTGAGCAGTGACAAGTTGTCATCTAAAAATAAGCTGGAGGAGTCATCTATCCTTAGTAATGTATTCTGTGGCTATTTATTCTCTCTTTTGCATGTTTTCTCTATAGTTAAAATTTATCCCAACTGCTTAAATCATCTAGATTAGTCTGTTTCATTTTTCTCAGTTATGGCTTTCATATATATTTAAACTGAACACTACACTGCCACTCAAGACCAAAGAAAAACTGAACTGTTGTGCATTACACAGTTTGATAAATCAGACCAGTACATTTCTATTATGATACCGAACCAAAGTAAGAAGTAAACATAAATATAGGATTACTATTTATCCTAGCAACCTCAAGCCTTGCCGTCTACTAGAAGTTAGTGTCAATTTTAAAGACTAGTTATATTTCAGAAACATGTTATATAACAAGATTTATTGATTGGGTTTTTGCGGTACTGGGGATTGAATTCAGAGCCCTTACACTTAGTTGTATCCCAAGCCTTTCTTTTTTTTTTTAATTTGATGCAGGGTCTCCTTGAATGGATAAGTTGTCCAAGCAAGGCTCGTATTTGTCCTCCTCCCACCTCTGCCTCCCAGAATGCAGAGGTTAATCATTAACTTTTAAATCACAGCCAAGGAAATCAGGCGAGGAGATACACACTTATAATTCCAGTACTTGGGAGGCTAAGGCAGGAGAATCACTATGAGTTCAAGGTCAGCCTGGACTACACAGCGAGACCTTTTCTCAAAATAAATCACAGGGAAGGACAGAAAATAGTGAAGTGGTTAAAGAGCTGAGGTCATGAACTCAAAGAGCATGCATGAGTTGAAATCCTAATTTCTTTACTAGCTGTACAAGCAAGACAAGTTACTTAATCCCAATTTATCTATCTATAAAACAAAGATGATAAAAAATGTCTCTATAGGTTAGAAACCCTTAAAGAGATAATGCACTTAAAGCACTTAGAACAGAGCCTGATACATGGCAGTAAGTATTTAGTAATGTTAACCCTTGTTATTATCTTTAGTGGTAACATCATCATAACCCTTTATGTTGGCTTTATTTAATAAAAATCTTATAATCCAACTATAATATTACAGTTTATTTTTCAATTAAAAAGTCTTTGTCTTACATTATTTAGAAACTAGAGAATTTAGTTTACTAGAGAAATTTAGAAACTAGAAAAGAGAAGGATCCATTGTGTCTATATGTTTTCTTATAGGTAATACAGAAAACAGAATTGAGCTTCTTGGCTTTTTGACTAAGATCAAGTATAGAAAACAGAATTGAAGGATTCACTGAATGCTCCTGTACTAGATCTCTAGATGAGCTGTCCTACCATTGAAACAGTATATTCAGAAACTCCTCCCTATGCCGGAAGTAGTGTTCTTAATTTTTCAGACAGGGAACCAAGGGACCTCAGTAGTTAAATTATTTGCCCTATGTCACATAGAAATTCTCACTTGCTCTCTGTTCTGGCATACCCTCTTTGAGTCTAATTTGGCTCTGCTTGACATAAATTTTGTGTCTTTTTTCCATATCAGATGGTCAAACTTGTATGGAAATTTTCTTTTTTTCTTAGTGCTCGTGAACATCTGCAAGGTTTAGATGTCTTTGAATTGTCTTTCAACTTTTAGGTTTCACTGCCTCAAGGTTCTCAAGGAATAGCCCATCAGACTTATCAACAGCCTGTTATGTTCTCTAGTCAGTCTAATCAAGGATCTATACCCACAGCAGGAATGCCAGTTTACTACAGTGTCATTTCACCTGGCCAACAAAATAATTTAAGGTGAGTATGACCAAGAAACCTCATCCTCAGCTTCTCATTGTTTACTAGGATTATGGCCTATTGCTAGTTTAAAATACAGCCTGTTACTGGTTTTAAAGGGATCAAGTTGATAAATAACTGAAATCATTTTCTGATGTAGAAGAGAAAAACACATAATAGTCTTCTAGTATTTTTAAACAAAATCCACATATGCTAAACATTCCATATGTAAACTAAAAAAGACTCAGGTTCCTCCCATATCTCAAAATTGGGCAAGCTTCCTTTTATTCACCTAAGTGGAGACCAATTATCCAAAGGCCTTGAACTTAGGGCATTTATTTAATATTTGAAGCTTTTGGGCCAGAGGTTTAGCTCAGTGGTTCCGGCACCTGCCTTGCAAGTGCAAGGTCCTGAGTTTGATCCCCAGTGACCACATACCACAGTGCCGGGCGTGGTGGCTCACGCCTGTAATCCCAGCACTCGGGAGGCAGAGACAGGAGGATGGCTGAGTTCAAGCAAGGCTTGCCTGGGCTACATAGCGAGATCAGGGCCAGCCTGAACTACAAAGAGAGACCCTGTCTCAAAAAATAAAAATAAAATATTTGAAGCTTTTGTAAGTATTTCAGGAGATTGTATTTCTGTACATAATCTAATAGCACTGGAAATTTTTAGGCTTTAGGGTGCTCATTTTTTATCAGTAAGGAGAACAAGGTATATAAGTACTCCATTGGCTACTTAAGCCTGAATACCAGAAGCTTCTCTGACAAACCTAATGTATTTAAAATAGTAATCTTCCCTTGAATCAGGTCTCTTTAGTCTATTTTTCAGAATGCATTACAAAGCCTTTCATTTACTGTCGTAGCAGCCTTGTGTGGTTAACACAGTGGGCATCTGAGCTCTTCTTAGAGTGGGAACCTAACTTTTAGTCACTCGTAGGAGGTGTAGTCACCCATTTGTTTTGTTTTGTTTTGTTTTGTTTTGTTTTGTTTTGTTTTGTTTTGTTTTGTTTTTGAGAAAGGGTCTGGCTTTGTAGTTCAGGCTGGCCCTGATCTCACTATGTAGCCCAGACAAGCCTCGAACTCACAGCAATCCTCCTGCCTCTGCCTCACAAATATTGGAATTATAGGCATGAGCCACCACGCCCAGCTAGTCACCCACTTGTAATTGCAGTTAGCATTTAGGGATAAAGAAAGGATTGACAAACCTTTTCCATTAAATTGCCCTTAGAAAATGTGAACTTGTTCAGATTTTACTTCTTGTCAGGACTGCCCCACCACCACCACCGCTAGAGGAATTTACATATTTTTGTGTCTGGCCACGAGTATTAAGTTGCATGATTGAGGAGGCCTGGGCTTTTTAAATGGCAAGTTAGTTGTGAGTGTACAATTCCTATTATATGAGAATTTCATAATATATTTATGTTCAGCTCTTCTGAGTTAGAACTGTTACACATTGAAAATTAAGTGAGGTTCCCACACTACCCTTTACTTGAACCTTGGTAAAAATAAGAAATTACATGCAGTGTGGGACCATGACCCAAATGAGTCAAATGAACATGAAATGTGTCCTGGGTTAAAGTTCACTTTTTGTAAGAGTTCAAGTTATATAAATAAGGAGAAAAAAATTATGTATTTTGCTTGTGTTTGTGTGCTCGTGTGTGTTTTCTTAATGTTCTCTCCCGCTGTCTATATTCATACTCTACAGAAATTCATGTATTTATTTATATGTATATATGTATATAAAGTATAGGGGTTTAACTCTCCCATGTTTTGTTACATTTCTCAATCTCTTGAAACAAAAATGGTCTTATAAATTTGAGGGAGTGGCCCTAAGAACATGAGTAGAGGTAAGAGCACAATTTGGTACCCATTTCTATAGTCAGCCTTGTTTCGGGTATGATAGCAGAACCCAAAAGGTGTCAGTGAGTTTTCATGCCTGCACTTTGAAAAAAAACCATAGTTTTAGGGCTCAGTGGTTCTGGCGTCTGCCTGCCAAGCACAAGGACCCAAGGTCAATCTGGTACCACTTATAATGCCAGGTGTGGTGGCTCACTCTAGAGGCAGAAGCAGGAGGAGTGCTGTGAGTTCAAGGCTAGCCTGGGGCTACAAAGTGAGACCCTGTCTCAAAAAATAAAATAAAACTGGGCCGGAGGGTTAGCTCAGTGGTTCCGGCGCCTGCCTCACAAGCGCAAGGACCTGAGTTCGATCCCCGGTAACCACATATAATGCTGGGCATGGAGACACGCCCACCAATCAACACCGCATACCACAATGCCGGACGTGGTGGCTCACGCCTGTGATCCCAACACTTGGGAGGCAGAGACAGGAGGATTGCTGAGTTCGCGGCGGCTTGCCTGGGCACCATAGTGAGCTCAGGGCCAGCCTGAACTACAACTCGAGACCCTGTCTCAAAAAGCAAAAAATAAAAATAAATAAATAAATAAAACTACAGTATGATCCATAAATCCCAAGTATTTTTTATTATCCCGCAAAAATATGTGAACATACAGTGGAACATTATTCAGACCTAAGAATTAAGGAAATTTTATAGTATATAACATTACTGAACATTGAGGACATTGTGCTAAGTAGAATAAGTCAGTCATAAGATGAAAAACACTGCATTATTCCTCCTGGATGAAATATCTAAGCTAGTCAAACTCAGAGAAGGATGGGAAATGGGTAATTCTCATCAGTGAATCTGAAATTTTAAGTTCCATCAACTGTCCAATATTGTGGATATAGTTAACACTATATCATACACTTGTTTGTGTTAAAATAATAAATTTTATTAGCTTCCTTACCACAGTTTTTAAAAAGTTGTCATGTCAAGGAATCCTACATTTCTTTTGGGTCCCATGTCTTTGCTACAGTACTTAACTGTACTGAGCTGTGTTCCAGGCCATGAGGTGACTGGATTCTTCCCCAAAAGAAAAGGTGCAGGCTGGGAGGAACTATAGAGTATTATTAATTTGCCTTTAAATTTTTTTATTTTGAGTGTTTATCCCATTTAAACAAGGCATAGTAAAGATGTGAATTCATTTAATGTGACTCCCCCTTCTCCCTGCTTTACTCACGTTTTCTGTATATCCTAAATCTATATTGTATCATTGTTCTTTTTTGATGTTCTAGCCCAGGACTTCATTAATACACTTTTCTTTTTTTTTTTTTTTTTTGGGGGGGGACAGGGTCTCGCTTTGTAGTTCAGGCTGGCTCTGAGCTCACTATGTAGTCCAGGCAAGCCTCGAACTCAGCAATCCTCCTGCCTCTGCCTCCCGAGTGCTGGGATTACAGGTGTGAGCCACCACGCCTGGCACTGTGGTATGTGGCATTGATTGCTGGTGGGCATGAGTCTCCACGCCAGCATTGTATGTGGTTACCGGGGATCGAACTCAGGACCTTGCACTTGCAAGGCAGGCACCGGAACCACTGAGCTAACCCTCCGGCCCATTAATACACTTTTTTTGGTTTTAAGTAAATTCATCATTTTGAGACAGGGTCTCACTTTGTAGTTCAGGCTGTCACTGAGCTCACTATGTAGCCCAGGCAAGCCTCAAACTCAGTAATCCCCCTGCTTCTGGCTCCCAAGTGCTGGGATTACAGGTTTGAGCCACCACTCCCGACTCTGTGGTATGCGGTTCTGATTGCTGGTGAGTGTGACTCACATTGCCTGATATTGTTTTATGTCGTTACGTGGGATAGAACCAGGGACCTTGCACTTGCTAGGCAGGCACTGGAACCACTGAGCTAAATCTCTAGCCCTAAACCTAGTTTTTTGAGGAATCTCCACACTCATTTACATAGTGGTTGTACCAGTCTACATTCCCATCAACAGTGGAGAAAAGTTCTTTTTTCCCTACAGCCTCATCAGCATTTGTTACTGGTTAATTTTGAGATAGCAGCCATTCTTTGTAGAGTGAGATGAAACCTCAGAGTTATTTTCATCTGCATCTCTGGATGACCAGTGATGTTGAGAATTTCTTCATGTGCTTCTTAGCTGCTTTTACTTCTTCATCTGAAAAGTGTTCATTTCAGATGCCCATTTTTTAAATTGAGTCTTTATATTTGGGGGGCTTGATTTTTTTAAGCTCTGTATATATTCTAGATAATAATCCTTTGTCTAAGAAACAGCTGGTAAGTATTCCCATATTGTCGGTTGTTTTTCACTATGCTGGTGTTTTCTTTTGATGTGCAGAAGCTTTTTGACAAGATGAGATCCTGTTTGTTGATTCCTTGTGCTAGTTCATGTGCAATAGAAGTTTTGTTCATAAAGTCTTTCCCTAAGCCAATGTCTCCAAGAGTTACTTACTTATTATGTAACCCTTCTTCTGGTCTTGAATTTCTGGTAGTCAGTCCTCCTTTTTGGTTTTTGGTGTGTTTTTTTTGCATTTTACATTATATATACACAACACAATTACACTCCACATTGAGAATTTGTACCAGTATATGACACAACTTAATTCTTATTTTCCCCTCTCCCCTACCCACCCTACATCCCCCCACCCCTATATACACAAGCATTGTTTCCCCTTTTTTTACCGTCAATTTTTTTCTTTCCTCATTATTTACCCCTAGGCCTCATTACCCTTTGAATACTTACATTTCACAGTATCATGTACTCTAGAACACATTTATAGCTTCAGTTTCTCATATCAGAGAAAATATACGATATTTGCACATCTGTGATCTGTTTATTTCACTTAGGAGTGTGTCCTGAAGGTACGTCCATTTGAGTATAAATGATTCAATCTCATCATTCTTTATGGCAGAGTAATACTCCGTTTTATTTTTAAAAACCACATCTTCTTGGGCTGGAGATTTAGCTCAGTGGTTCCCACGCCTGCCTCTCAAGTGCAAGGTCCTGAGTTCGATCCCGGTAACCACATACAATGCCGGGCATGGTGGCTCACACCTGTAATCCCAGTACTCGGGAGGCAGAGGCAGGAGGATTGCTGATTCTAGGCTTGCCTGGGCTACATAGTGAGCTCAGGGCCAGCCTGAACTACAAAGCAAGACCCTGTCTCAAAAAAAAAAAAAAAAAAAAGAACACATCTTCTTTATCCAATCTAGAGTTGATGGGCATTTGGGTTGTTTCCAAGATTTAGCTATCACAAACTGAGCTGCTATGAACTTGGGTGCATACATGTCACTGCGATAGGAATGTTGTAATTCTTTCCTGTATATCCCCAGCAGGGGATTAGCAGGGTCAAATGGAACCTCTAATCCTAGGTTTTTGAGGAACCTCCACACTGATCTCCATAATGGTTGTAATAGTCTACATTTCCCCCCAACAGTGGAGAAGGGTTCCTTTTTCTCCACAACCTCGCCAGCATTTGTTGCTGGCTAATTTTGAAATAGCAGCCATTCTTTTTGGAGTGAGGTGAAATCTCAGAGTTGTTTTCATCTGCATCTCTCAAATGGCCAATGATGTTGAGCATTTCTTCATATACTTCTTAGCTGCTTTTATTTCTTCCTCTGAAAAGTATCTGTTCATTTCAGATCCCCATTTTTGAATTGGGTCTTTAAATTTGGGGGGACTAATTTTTTTTTAAGCTCTTCATATGTTCTGTATAGTAGCCCTT
The DNA here is from genome assembly GCA_004025085.1 of Thryonomys swinderianus. Lineage (NCBI taxonomy): Eukaryota > Metazoa > Chordata > Mammalia > Rodentia > Thryonomyidae > Thryonomys > Thryonomys swinderianus. The sequence goes on along the minus strand of PVIC010035453.1, from coordinate 1,035 downwards.
TGAGGAATTGCTGGTAAAGATTTTTTCCCACATTGTTGGTTGCCTTTTTGCTCTGCTGATGGTTTCTTTTGCTGTGCAGAAGTTTTTTAATAGAAAGAGATCCCATTTGTTGATTTCTTCTAGTTCTCATGCTATAGAGGTTTTGTTCATAAAGTCTTTCCCAAATCCAGTGCCTCCAAGAGTTTTACCTAACCTGTTTTGCAGCAGGTTTAGTCCTTCTACTTAGTCTCCAGAGTGCTGAGATTACAGGTATCCCCCATCACACCTGACAAAGACTATATTGTGGGTTGTTTGTTTGTTTTGCAGTACTGTGGATTGAACTCAGGTCCTTGTGCTTCCAAGGTAGGCCTGGTACCACTTGAGCTAAATCCCCAGCTTTTTTTGTTTGTTTGTTTTGAGACAGGGTCTGGCATTCTATTTCAGGCTGGCCCTGAGCTCACTGTGTAGCCCAAGCAAGACTCAAACTCACAGCAGTCTTACCGCCTTTGTCCCTCAAGTGCTGGGATTACAGACATGAACCACCACATCTGGCAATGTGATATGTGGTACTGATTGCTGGTGGGCATGAATCACCACGCAGGCCATTGTGGTATGTGGTTACCTTGGATCAGACTCGGAATCTTGAACTTGCAAGGCAGACACCAGAACCACTGAGCTAAATTCCCAGCCCAACAAAGACTGTTTTTAAAAGTGTAGTGCCTATTATTATTGTGAGACTAAAAGCTGAAGAAAGTAATGACTGTTACTCAGAATCAAGAAAACATTAAACTCTCTTCAAATAATGTTCTCTTACTTTTTTAAAGCTACATATAATTATTATAAGAAATACATAGGGGGGGCCGGAGGGTTAGCTCAGTGGTTCCAGTGCCTGCCTCGCAAGCGCAAGGTCCTGAGTTCGATCCCCGGTAACCACATACAATGCTGGGCGTGGAGACTCACGCCCACCAGCAATCAACCAGCAATCAGCACCACATTCCACAGTGCCGGGCGTGGTGGCTCATGCCTGTAATCCCAGCACTCGGGAGGCAGAGACAG
>PVIC010035452.1:0-13506 GCA_004025085.1 Thryonomys swinderianus | reverse complement strand
CAAAACTGCTTCAGTTGATGAGATCAAAACTGATAAATTATAGTCATTGATCAGGACAAAAGAGAGAAGACATAATTTTCCAGTATTAAGAACATGATAGCTTACATCACAAAACATTCTAAATATAGTCAAAAGTTAAAAGTGAAGGCATGTTATGACCAACTTCCTTTCAATATATTTGAAAACTTAAAAATTAATTATTAAAAGCTAACAAAGAAAACTCTATGCTCTGGTAACTTCTTTTGAACTTCTACCAAATATAGAAGGGAGTAACAATATTAACTCTAAACAGTTCTTCCAAAGAAGTGAATAAAATTATGTATTTTTCCAACTCAATCTGTGAGGACTACTGGAGGAGGATGAGAGAAAGGGAGAGTGGGAAACAGGCTAACAAAATATTTTTTTAAAAAATCTAGCACACAAATATTCCATATCTTAACAAATCAAACCAAACTGGACCCAACAATATGTAAATACCTCATACCAAGAGCAACTTACCCCAGATTGATTTAACATTTCAAAAACTAAAGTTACTCAAGATATTAACAGATGTCAAAAGAAAATTTTAAGATGATTTCAACTGATGAAGTGAAAGCATTCAGTGAAATTTAACATTCATTTCTAGTAAAACAAGGCTAACAAAAATCAGTCAGTAAACTAAGAACAAAAGAGATTTTTCAACAAGATAAAGGATACCTAAATAATCATAAAGCTATAATCATTGTTAATGGTGAAATAATAACCCACATTCAGGAATAAGGCAAAAATTTTCATTCATCAATTTGATTAAACACTGTTGTGGAAGTTCTAACCAGTAAATTCAGGCTAGAAAAATGAGTAAAAGATACCTTAAAAAGAAAAGCTGTATTTTTTTACCAGTGACATGATCATCTATGTAAAAAAAAAAAAGTCCAATGAGCTCAACAAAAAAAAACACATTACTCAGATTACTATGAGAATTTAGCAATGATTCCAAATACAAGATCAATATATTTCTATACACTGGCAGAGAATAATCTGAACTTGAAAAATTAAAATATTACTGTTCATAACAGCATCAAAAACTACGAAGCTCAGATGAGGTCCAGCACATCCAGGGTGATATGCACACCAAGAGAAACCACCAACAGAGCAAAAATACAACCTACAAATTGGATAAAAATATTTTATCAGCTGTTCCTCAGACAAAGGACTACTATCTAGAGTACATAAAGAACTTAAAACAATCAGCTCCTCCAAATTTAAAGGCCCAATCCAAAAATAGGCATCTGAAATACACAGATATTTTTTCAGATGAAGAAGTAAAGGCAGCAAAGAAACACATGACAAAATGTTAAACATCACTGGTCATTCAAGAAATCCAGAGGAAAACAGTACTGAGATTTCAACTCACTCCAGAAAGAAATCAAAGCAACAACAAATGCTGCTGGGGTTGTGGGGAGAAAGGTACCCTTCTCCACTGTTGTTGGGAATGTAGACTGGTGCCAACACTGTGGAAAGCTGTGTGAAGATTCCTCAGAAATCTAGGCTTGGAGGCCCCATTTGACCTTGCTATTTATCTGATAGGTATATGTACAAAAGAATTAAAAGAATCATACCACAGCAACATATGTGCTTCCTTGTTTATAGCAGCTCAGTTTGTAATAGCTAATTCTTGGAAATAGCCCAAATGCCCATCAACTGGGGAGACTGGATAAAGATTTTTTTTAATGAAGCATTACTCAGCTGTAAGAATGATAAATTAGAGACATTTATATTTAAATGAATGTACCTTTACAACATACTGCTTAGTGAAATAAATAAGACACAGATGTGTAAATACCATATCATTTCTCTAGTATGAGAAACTAAAGGTATAAATGAGGTCCAGAATGTATGATAAATATTGTGAAATAAGAAGAAAATGTTTCAAGAGAAAAGAGAAAGAGGAGTAGGGAAAAATACACAAGGGAAGGAAAAATTTGATAGTAAAAACAAAAAAATGGAAACAAAGCTTATGTACATAGGGGGCTAAGGACTGGAAGAAGGACAGGTACAAGTCTTTAATGTTCAATGTGATCACAATGTGTACATAAAATGTATGAATAAACTCAATTTTTAAAAACCCCCTATAAAAAATGATGAAGTTCTTATGGATAAATCCAACCAAAGATATGAAGTCCATGTACTCTGAAAATTAAAAAAATTGCTGAGAAATATTAAGGTACACTGTAAATGGAGAGATATACCATGTTCAGGATCAATATTATCAAGAAGTAAAACCTAAAATTAACAAATACATTCAATACATTCCCAATAGAGAAAAATCTCAGGCATTTTAAAGAAATTAATCTAACTCTTAAAATTTGTCTACAAATGCAAAAGACCTATAACAGCCAAAGTAACTATGAAAGAGAAGAAAAAGTTTGACAACTTTCCTGATCTGTTGACAGTGATCAAGATAATATGGTATCCAAGAGGATGAGTAGACAGAGAACAAAACAGAAACCCCAGAAATAGATTCATATATATATATATATATATATATATATATATATATATATATATATAAAACTAAAGGTAATTCAGTTGAGGAAGAATACTTTTTTTTTTTTTTTTTTTTTTGGAAATAGGGTCTCACTTTGTAGTTCGGGCTGGCTCTGAGCTCACTATGTAGCCCAGGCAATCCTCCTGTCACTGCCTCCCAAGTGTTGGGATGACAGGCATGAGCCACCATGCCCAACACTGTGGTATGTGGTATTGACTGTTGGTGGGTGTGAGTCTCCACGCCCAGCACTATATGTGGTTTCCAGGGATCAAACTCAGGACCTTGCACTTGCAAGGCAGGCGCCGGAACCACTGAGCTAACCCTCCGGCCCAAGAATACATTTTTTAAATGTTATCTATATTTTGATCAACATCTATCTCTATATACAAAATCAACAAAAAAAAGGATCATAGAAATAAACAACAAAGCTAACGTATTAAAAATCCTAAAGAAATAGAACATCTCTCTATTTATGAATTAGGCAATAATTCCTTATACAAAAATTATAAAATATAGAAGTAAAATATTTGATAAACTGTATTCCATAAAATGTTAAACTTATCAAAAGGCACTATTAAGATTTTGAGAAGAAATGACATAAAAATATTTTTAACCACATATATAGTAAATGACTTTTATCTAAAATATATTTTTTTTAAAAAGTGAAAACTCAGTATAGAACAACCCATTTTAGAAAACTGGCAAGGGCTGAAGATTTAGTTCAGAGGTTCCAGCACCTGCTTAGCAAGCACAAGGTCCTGAGTTCAATACCCGGTAACCACATACAACAATGCCAGGCATGCTGACTCACACCCACCAGTACCTCATACCACAACGAGAGGCATAGTGTCTCACACCTGTTATTTCAGCACTCAGGAGGCAGAGGCAGGAGGACTGCTGAGTTCACAGCTTGCCTGGGCTACATAGTGACTTCAGGGCTAGCCTGAACTACAAAGCAAGATTCTGTCTAAAAAAACAAACAAACAAACAACAAAAAAAAACTTGGCAAGACCTATTTTAAACCAGCATTTTAGTAGCAGTGCAATCTTAAGCAAACTCCTCATTTTTGAGTTCTAGGAGTCCTTCTCCATTAAAAACTACACTGATCAGCTTCACTGGCATGGGTAGAAAGATCAAATAAGATGATCCATGAAAAAAGTAGAGAATCATATATAGTAACTCTGTTAGTTACTTTTATTTCATGCAGAGATAAAATATCCAACATCCAAAGTTTATTTGGCTTGCAATTCATGGTACTTTCAGTCTATAATCTCCTGGTTCCAAGGTTGGGATGGCAAACAAACATGGCAGAGGAGAAACAACATGGTGCACACAAGGCAGCAAAGGTACCAAGAGAGTTTCAAATCATGGCTGCAGAAGACAGCATAAACACCACAAGAGAGAGTTTAGCAGTACCTTTCTGGCCTTTTTATCTTATTCAGACTACAGGCATTAGGGCAGTGTCAAACCAATGACTCACATATAGTGGTTTAGTAATCACATACCCTTAACCCCAGCATCACACATTCCAGATTCAATTACATATGCAAAAAAAGCCCCATCTTATCTGCATGAGTCTTTGGGGGGACATCTAAACACAAATCATAACTAACTCATGCAGCATCTTTGTAAATAAAGAGAAAGCAAGGTCTGGGCAAAAGAGACTGCTGATCACAGACACTCAGTGAAGAATAGAGACTGAATCACTGGACAGTGGGCACTACAGTGCGACCCTCAAATACCAGCCTCTTTGCTAAGTCTAGAGGCAAGTAACAGGCGTGGTTCTGTCTTAAAATGAAATCATAACATAAAAATGTGTGAATATTTTTAAAAGAAATATTCTAGCTAAATATATTGCTCTTCCTAAGTGAGTTGCTAATGGAACTGGCTTCAGCATGTACTTTGCAGAACTGTTAAATATTTAGAAATAACAGTAGCCCTCTCTCACTGAAGATGTGCTGTTCTTAGAGTGGAGCTGTTTGAAAACAAAGATGCTGTGGGGACAGTAAGTCATCTTCTTACAGCAGGGGAGAAACAAGTAGAAAACTAGACAGATTTGTTTACTCAAAGCAGCAGATACAACAATAAACCAACTTTCTGGGGTTGAGCTCCTTGTAAACCTTTCCTTAGATATTGTCTTACCTCTAGGGTACAGGCAAGTAAGGTTTTTAAAAAAGTTAAAAACACAATTCTCATATAAATAAACAGTGAGAATAGCCCAGAGTTTTGTTTAACTGCAATGAGAGAGTCAGCAGGGTGGGGAAGCCCAAAGAAGACTTCCAATTTGATTCTAACCTAGTTAATATCCTGTTAAGTTAAGGAAGGTATAACATCAGAGTTATTTTTCTTTTACACATAAATCCACTGAATCTCTCTACAAGGCAAAAACGATTTGTTCATTGTCAGTTAATAGTAAATAAAAGGAAAACAAAGTCACATTTGCTTAAAGTTGAAGCCAGCACATAATGGCTTACAGGTCAAATGTATTCTGGCTCAAGTTTTTGTAAAGTTTAACTGGAATATAGGCACACTTGTTTGTTTACTTATTGTCTAGGGCTGCCTTCAAACAACAGCAACATTTGACTAGCAAACACTAAAAGAATTTATTATTTAACCTTTTACATAAAAAGTTTCCTTACCCCTGCCCTAAAAATCCAACTTTTAGGTGAGCTTATTAGTGGATACTTCAAAATAATATTGAAAGGACAAGCAGGGATTATTTGGCTTTATTTCAAAAATTTTAGACATGCACACATACATAAGTACACATGCATGCATATACACATATTCATTTGAGGGTAAGTATAACTTTTATAACTATAATTGTAACTAAAGAAATCCATGACTCTCCCTGGGAAGTGGTTACATAAACTATTATCATTACCAAGAAAATAATAGGAAAAAAAGATGCCAAGCACAAAACTAAAATGTCCTGGAGATTTCTGTTTACCAACAGCTTCATCCTGTTACTTTCCTTTTTCATTCTTTTAGACCCTGTTAACCCAGTACCAAAATGGGATTTAACCCACCTATGGCAGTCTCTACAACAAGGACACCTTAAGGCTCTGTTCAAGAGTGTCTTAAATGAATTTAGGGGTGGGGGATAAAGATATATAAAACAGAATTCTTTAATGTCAACAAAACAGGAATTGCCAGGCATGGTGGTACACACCTGTAATCCTAACTCTCAGAAGTAAGAAGGATTGTCATGAGTTCAAGGCCAGTTTGGGTGACATACTGAGTTCAAGGCCAGCCTGAATTACAGGGCACAAGCCTGTCTCAAGCAAAAAACAAACAAAAACAAAAATGAATTACCTAAATTTTCAACAGTAACACATCCTTAAATAAAAGTGGCTTAAATCACCCATGGACTCTGAACGTAGTAGAAATGGTGATATAGATGCATATTTGTTGATAAAGAAAGATGTCTATTATATATTCTTAGAAGAACAAAGTTTATCCCAAGTATGATGTACTGTATAATATGATTTATTTTTAAAATGTGAATCCATGAACAAATCTGGAAAGACAAATACCAATTTAATAATAGTTATTATCACTGAGTAATGATTATTATTTCCCTTGTGATCATCTGGTTTTGTTCATCCTAATTTTGCATACATGACTTATACAGTAAATAAAACACTGAAGAATATTTAAAGGCTTTCTTTATAGGCATCTATGAGGTACCTAGAATAGTTAACAAGATTTTGTCCTGTAATATATACATCTATGTCAATATTAAAGCTTTGTATTAAGAAGGATAGAATATAAACACTTCCCTATAAAGGATCTAGTTCATTCATGACAATATAAAACATTTTACATGATGAGTAACTACTTTGCCAGAGGACAGGCCATGATACAGGAATAAAAGAAAGAGAAAAAGAACATGTGTACAAATGCTATGAAAAGAACTTGATGAGTCAAATTAGCTCTTCTTTTTAGAAAAATATTAAGATGAGATTTCAATAATTTGACAGAAACATAAGTAGGATGTCATATAACATGATAGACTGATCCCTATGACTTTCCTAAAAAATATACTACATTCATTAGTGATTTCTTAGGAAAAATAAGTATTTCAAGTGTAATAACATTCTTCCTTTTCTCTTCCTTATTTTTCAGTTATATCCACCCTTGTAGGATCCCCCAACATCCTGTGTTCCAATACCCCAGGCATTGTAAGGGTAGAAAGATTGACAGGGGAATCCAACAACCCTATTCCAGCCTCCTTCAATCTGTTGTCCTCTTATAACTAGTACTTAGAGTAAAATTACATTATTTAAATATGAACAAATATTTGGCTTTTTTCTGTTTTTACTAAACAATTAAATAAAAGGTGGCATGATTATCATAATATAAATGCCTATATCATTTAACTATAAGAATTATAATTTTTTTTTTGAGACAGGGTCTTGCTTTGTAGTTCAGGATGGCTCTGAGCTCACTATTGCAGCCCAGGCAAGTCTCAAACTCAGAAATCCTCCTGTCTCTACCTCCTGAGTGCTGGGATTACAGGCATGAGTCACCACGCCCAGCATTGTGATATGTGATATTGATTGCTGGTGGGCGTGAGTTACCACGCCCAGCATTGCATAAGGTTACCAGGGATTGAACTCAGGACCTTCTGCTTGCAAGAGAGGCACTGGAACCACTGAGCTAAATCTCCAGCCCAAGAATTATAAATTTAAATATAGTAAATTTATGACAAGATTGTAGCAAATGGTCCTTTAAAATAAGAAATAAAATGCTTTTCCTCTTTTACTCTAAGAAATAAAAGAAAGTTAGTGTAGAAGTTAAAACTATTTCTGTTCTTATTTCTTTTCAGATTAGAGTACATACAATAAAGACAAAAGGTATACAGAAGCAAGATGCATGGAATGAGCCTTTTACACGTTATTAAGATGTGGATACTGACAGCTTTCTCATTTTTAACACTAGAATAAACACTAGATAGAACAAAATACAATTGGAATAGACAAATTCCTAAGACAGAATTTTACTAGATTCTAGGTAAATACACAGAAATACAAATCTAAATCAAGAGGTTCTAGTAGCTAGAATGGCAAAAAGAGAATGAGCTAAACACATGTGCAATTAAAGATTTAGAAAAGTTGTATTTTAATGGTAGTTGATTTATCATGTTGCTATGTTAATGTATTTAAAAGGAACCTTGACAAGGCAATAGGGAATGTGCCCTAGGGAATCACTGCACAGTGGAAATTTGTGACCAAAGAGGTCTTTTTTCAACCTGACATTACTTTTCAATGAATTAATTGCAAATTTCAAGAATTATGAGATATCCTAAGTTATTTATATTAGGAAATGAACAGGAAAATGTAATTATTTTTCCCCTCAAATAATATTTGAGGTCTAAAAAGAAGCTATGAGCTATGTCATATTTCTTGTATCTTTTTGACAGTTTGTAATTACTTTTAATGCTGCTGTTCTCTAAATTATTAATGCTAATCTCTCATGACAGGGGCGGCAGAGAACCAGTGATTATGTCTTTGTACTAGCAAGGCTGGTTTTAAATAAATGTCTTAATCACAAGAAAATAGAATAGCTACTTTAAAGGAAATGGACTTCTACCTTCTTTCAGATCCCTCCTATTCCTTAAAATAAAATAAATGTTCATTGACAATAGTTGAGGCAGGGTGACAATCTATGCAGTGATTTCTGGAAGTAACATCATATAATGGCAACAAATGATTCACAGACTCATACAGTTAGAAGGTGTCAAAAAAGTTCATTGACTGTAAGTTGCTAGCCAATGCCTCCATTAATAGAAAAATCTCTTTTAAACATGGCCAATAACTATCTGTTTTCTGCTTTAAAATCTTCAGAAAGGCAATGTGATCATTAATTGTGCTATATCATCTTGACTTGAGTAAGAACCACTAAACAGACTGCAAAGTTCTGATGTGTCTGTGGATGACTGACACATAGGCTTCAAATAGGAGAGGGAAAATCTACCCCAGGGTGGCACCAACCAATAGTTATGTAGCCTATGTGGAATAAAAAGGGAAAGAAAGAGAAAGTCTTCCCTTTTTTCCTTGGAGAAGCTCCAGGCTTCATCCATTGCCTTTGGACATTCTTTCAAACTTCCAGCACAAGCCCTTTGGTTTTCCAATACGGACTCACACTGGACCCTTTGGTGAGCTCTAGGCCTTCATTTTGGTGGGAGTTCTCTGCCTCTTCAGCACATAGAGGCACTTTGCAGTCTACCACTCTAAGCCTACCTTGAAAATCCTCTATCTAATCCCATATATATATTTATTTATGTATTTATTTATATAATATATATATGCATATTTAAATTTGTTCCTCTAGTGAACCCTAACTGATACAGATAAGTAACTTGCTCTGTCTAAAAGCACTGTTTTCTTCCTTGAGTAGAGATTTTTTTATCCTATTAAATTCTACCCATTGGTCTCAACTCTATCTTTTGGAAAAATATAGGACAGGCAAGTCCTTTAACCTAATACATTCATAGTACTCTTTTCTCTTCTAGACTAAGAATATCAATTTATTTTAATAAGCTTCAAAGACCAGATGCATCTCTGATTTATTGTTGCCTTTGTCAAGCATACCATACCAAGTAAATAATAGCTGGAAGAATAAATGTCTCATTCTACTCTCTTTTTCCACATATTGCATCTGTAATGAACTCGACCACTATTTTCCAATCCTCACCCAGTCATACTCAAACTCCTCTCTGCAAGGGCATGATCTCACTAAAGCCAACCAAAGAATGTATGCCCTTCTTTATTTGTTTGTTTGTTTGTTTGTTTGTTTGTTTGGAGACAGGGTCTTGCTTTGTAGTTCAAGCTGGCCCTGAGATCACTGTGGAGCCCAGGCAAGCCTCGAACTCAGCAATCCTCTTGCCTCTGCCTCCTGAGTGCTGGGATAACAGGCATGAGCCACCATGCCCAGCACTGTGGAATGTGTTACTGATTGCCAGTGGGCATGACTCACCATGCCCAGTATTGTATGTGGTTACCAGAGATTGAACCAGGGACCTTGTGCTTGCTAGGCAGGCGCTGGAACCCCTGAGATAAATCTCCAGCCCCATGCCCATATTTTATAATCATTTTTACTTTAACATTTTATTTTCCCTTCCACTCCTCCATTAGTTAAACATCTTCTAGTCTATCTTGGATCTCTTCATATGTTCTTTAGTTGCTCAATATGCTTGGGCTAACTTCCTAAAAACTAACCTTCCCATACATCTTACCTTCTTAAGATACTGTCACCTATTTTATCACTAAAAACAACTGCAATCACTTTATGTAGATGTGTGTTATATTTCCCTCAGAGAACTATCAATATTTCATTGCTAGTGAAAAAAATACAGGTAAGAAAAAGGAAGCACTACTCCCAAATATTTTAGATTATGTGTATGGTGAGAATGATCAGTGGAGTGGATTAAGTTTCAATCAACTATATTCAAAAACATATGGAAAGGCAAACCTAAGTTTTACTGTCTAATAAACAAAATATTAACCTTTTGAAAAAAACCTATTGCCCAAATTGAATTTGTATTTACACAGACATTGGAATATACCTTGGGTTTATAGGATCAGAAATTACTAAAATACTAGATTACTGTTGGTTACTATTAACTTCCCCTAATGTCTCTTTATGTTTTACATTCATTATAATTCACTATTTCTTAATGATAAAAAATACGCATGCTTTTTTAGACTGAGAGGTTGTATCAAGGAATCTGAACCACCCAGAACACTATAATAATTTAAACTATATAGCTTTTATTGCACACTAAGATAACTAGTAGTACACATTATTTCCCTTAGTTCTGGAAGCCATAAAATGTATTCTATTTGCAGATGAGGAGCCTGAGGTTCACAGAGGTTAAATAATGTGTGTGAGGTTATACAATCAGTGGTTTTCAATCATCTTAGCTCCTTTATCAGAGTCCATTTTCTCATGGAAACCACTGAAGCTTAGACTGTAGAGCTTTAGTGTTTCCAAAAGTGATAAGAGACTAGAGTTTGAAGAATGAAACAGAATGGAGACCGGAGGCCTCAAAACTCATTCAGCTCTTTCAGCTTTACTCATGATTGCCACAGTGTGACCCCACTGAAGAAGCAGAGAAGAGCTAAACAAAATCCTTTCCTGCTACAATGTTTCATTCCAAGTATAGCTTTAACAGCAGCTCTGTGCTCAGAGAACATGGCAGGGGCAGATAGTACAAATTCTTCTTAGTAATAGAGAGAAAGTGTCCAGGCAATCCCTATCCTGACAAATACTGATTCTTCTTCCTACAAAAAAAAAAAAAAAAAAAAAAAAAAAAAAAAAAAAAAAAAAAAAAAAAAAAAAAAAAAAAAAAAAAAAAAAAAAAAAAAAAAAAAAAAAAAAGTTAAAACAAAAAGTCACAACACCCATACTACTGACAGCCACAGAAAACTTTTGCTGAGTTATATAAGTATAAAACATTTTTGTAGAACACATTTGCATTTGAAAGTACCAACACATCCTAAATATGCAGTATATGTAAAGATCTGTGCAGGAGCAATTAAGAACAAAAATAATCAATGCAACTCAATTAGAGATGATGAGTTTTGGTGTTCAAGGCAGCCACTTCTTTTACATAACTCATCCCTCCTTGCCTTTGGAGTCTAAGATTTGATGTTATTTTTCCCACAAAGTTACCCCAGATTACCAAAACTAGATGTTTCCTTCAATATGTTACATTTTTTATTTCTCCTTCTCAAAGAATCTGTCACCTGTTATCAATATTGCCATTTTACTTCTCAATTTGTACCACCAGGTTGCAGGCTTTATGGAAGCTGGGACTATATCTGCCTTATTTTTGAGTGTGGTAAGAATAAATAAAAAGGGGATGTGGGATAACCACTTATAAAACTGAAAAATCTACCTGATGTTCATAGTAGTTCCAATTGTAGAAAGCTCAGTGTATGTTGCGGCAAATGATGGACACTTAACTGAGTAAGAAATACAGAAGCATGAGAAAGGAATAATAAGAAATAACAGGTTAGCATGCAATAATATCATTATTTTCCCTTGAATTTTATTCAAACCCTATCTGTGTAGTCATTGGTAATTGCATAACTATGATATGATATGTACTGTTATTATTCCTATCTACCCATCTATCTGTGTACATATTCATTGTCTATTTACTTACTACCTATTAGCTAGCCAGCTGGCTATCCATTTATCTACTAATTATCAACTTTCTATTTTTTCCATATATCTATCTATCTGTTCATCCATCTGCCATCTGTGGCTTGTGAAATTCTAAAGATATCCCCAAGATTGTCATAAATCTCTGTACTACTGAAAGAAAATTTGCAAATGTAACTGAAGTTATTTATCAGCTTCCTTTAAAGTGGTGATACTATACTGACCTATCAGTATGGCCCCAAATGTAATCACAAGAGCTCTCCCAAGCAGAAGTAGCAGGAGGGAAGCCAAGATCTCGCAGAGAGCAGGAGGAGGAATACAGGGCACCTCCAGAAACAGTCTGGTCTCAGCTGATGACTAGCTAAGAAAAGGCGAAAGTCAGCCTTACACCAACAAGGAATTGAACTTTGCCAAAAAGTTAAATGACTTTAAAAGGAGCTTTATCACTAGAGGCACTAGGAAAGGATACCTAACTAACACATTGACCTGGGTTTATGAAACCAGGAAATGTAGCTGACTACTTCTGATCTACTGAAATATGAAATTAAAAATGTATGCCCTTAACAGCATGTTCAGCAATGAGCTCATCAACTCATTAATGATGAGTATAGCATTCTATCAACCAATCATCTTTCAAAATCTCTACTTCTGAACACATGAAACTTTTGGGGGACATTTTAGATCTAAGTCATAACAATAATATATACTGTTATATATTTTCTCATTAAGACATTACAGGTCTTATCGGCAGGAGCAGATTTTATATTTGTGTAAGATTTATACATTACTAGGTACAAAACTGTTCAATAAATGATGAGTGATAGATTGACTTATATTATCTATTTTCTCATAAATTCTCAATATACACTTATGTTTAAAGGTGGAGGTTCTCAAAGCCTTCTGGTGTATGCAGCTCTGAAATTTTACCTTGATGATCACAAGAGATATGGAAAACATGCATAATAAAATTGTTTAATTACTTCATAAAATGTATGCCCTTTTAAACTACTATACCTGCAATAACTTGTTCAAAGATAACAAAATTAATATACTATTCATTAATCAATTTTCAATCTCTATATCTAGTATCTATTCACAATATATCACTTGTCTATTATCTACCTAAATAGTATCTATCATCTATGTGTACTATCTACAGAGGTTCAGTTCCCTTAATGACAGCCTTCTCTTTCTGTCTTCCCATTCCTGTCCCCAAACATAGAGTGTTCCTCCTGGGAAATGCTGACAGCCACCAGGAAGCCTGTATAGTAGCTGCCAGAATTGGAACCCTCTCCAGCCTGCTCTTGCTCTGACACCCTAGGTCTCTTCTCATAAAATAAACTTGGCTTCTGTCCTCTGTTGCTACCCTCTGCTTGACCTTCACTCAAATAACCTTGTAAGCCCAGGTCCTGATTCCACTTCTGGACAGCTAACTGCATCCAATAGTAAGCATTCATGACCCTATTTTCAACCAGGGCAAACAAATGACCAGCACCCCAAGTCCACTGTTGTTTTGGAAAGACCCTAGAAAATCACCAGAAAACAGTCTACTTATATCTATGAGTAGAACCACGTTTGTTCTCACTGGATATTTCCTTTTCTCCTCATAAAGACCTGATTTCAAACAACTCTTTCAATTATTATTGAGATGCCCAGAGCAGGAAACTGCATTGGTATTCACCATTCTGGAACTAAGAAGCATTACCCCTTAGAGAAGAGTGCCAGCAGAGGAAGGAGGGCCTACTGGGAGATGTTAACCCCTCACAGCAGCACTATGGTAGTACTTCTTTATAAAAGATACTGTG
>PVIC010035451.1:0-19039 GCA_004025085.1 Thryonomys swinderianus | reverse complement strand
AAAAAAAAAAAAAAAAAAAAAAAAAAAAAAAAAAAAAGCAAGCAAAAGAAAATTACAAGTGCTCATAAGAACATGGAAAAAATGTAGTCTCCATATACTGTTGGTATGAATGCAAGATGATTCACTATTGAAAACAATATGGTGCTGTCTCAAAAATTTAAAATAAAACTATAATTCATTTATCAACTTATCCTAAAAAAAAATCTCAGATGTTTGCCCCCTCCATTTACTGCATCGTTCATGACAGCCCCAAAGTATAAACACCTATATGTTCACTCATAAATGAATAAATGTAATACAAATATATAATAGAAATACTATTTTCCCTTTAAAAAATGAAATGCGGGGCCGGAGGTTTAGCTCAGTGGTTCTGGCACCTGCCTCGCAAGCACAAGGTCCTGAGTTCGATCCCTGGTAACCACATATAATGCTGGGCATGGAGACTCACGCCCACCAACAGTCACCGCATACTGCAATGCCAGACTTGGTGGCTCACGACTGTAATCCCAGCACTCGGGAGGCAGAGACAGGAGGATTGCTGAGTTCGCAGCGGCTTGCCTGGGCACCATAGTGAGCTCAGGGCCAGCCTGAACTACAAAGCAAGACCCTGACTGAAAAAGAAAAAAAAAAGAAAAAAGAAATGTGTGAGGACATTATGCTAAGTGGAATAAGCTAGTAATGGAACAAATACAATGATTGTTTACAGGACATGTCCAAAATAGCCAAACCATTGAAGCAGAAGTTAGAATAGCAATATCCAAGGGTTAGGAAAAGAGAAAAGGGGAGGCTACTAGTGGTTGTGGAATGAGTATAGACTTCAAGTCATGCAAGATGAAAAAGTTGTACTGATCTACTGTACAGCAATGTGCATATATTTAACAAATACTGTTATTTAACAAATGCTTAAAATTAAGAGAATAATTTTCATGCTGTTATAAGAGAAAGGGGCAGAGAAAGATTCCTCCATTTTGAAAGACAATTTGGCCATTTCATGTTATTAAGCAAGCCTTACACAGGATGTAGAAAACTACTCCTAGGCATGATCCCATTATTTTAAAAATCTATGTTCACATACACACTTGCCTACAGAAGTTTTTAATACCTTTATTCATAAGGACAAAAAATGGAGGCAACCAAGGTCCTCTGCTGAGTGGACATATCAGTACAATGGAATATTATTCAGAATTTTTTTTTTTTGAGACAGGGCCTCGCTTTGTAGTTCAGGCTGGCCCTGAGCTCACTATGAAGCCCAGGCAAGCCTGGAACTCAGCAATCCTCCTGTCTCTGCCTCCCGAGTGCTGGGATTACAGGCGTGAGCCACCACACCCAGCACTGTGGTATTCGGTATTGATTGTTGGTGGGCATGATTCTCCATGCCCAGCATTGTATGTGGTTTCTGGGGATCGAACTCAGGACCTTGCACTTGCGAGGCAGGCGCCGGAACCACTGAGCTAACCCTCTGGCCCATATTATTCAGAATTTTAAAAAATGAACTAGCTATGTAAAGACACGGAAGTAACCTAAATGCACACTGATATATGAAAGCAGCCCATTGGAAACGAAGTACACATTATACAATATCAATTAAATAATGCCTGGAAAAGACAATGCTATAGAAGTATTTTGAGGTCAGTAGCTGAGGTTCAGAGGTAGGCAGAAAGGGATGAACAGGTGAAGCACAGGAAACTGTTATAGTGCTGAACTATGCTATGTGGTGTCCAGACTGACAGAAGTAGGTAACATAAATATATACAAAGGTTTAAAATCACTTAGGAAGTCTAGGTATTCCAGAAAGCAATAGAAGCCATGGCAAAAATAAATAAAATCCAACTGTATTACAAATGTATAACACAAC
This sequence comes from Thryonomys swinderianus, assembly GCA_004025085.1. NCBI lineage: Eukaryota > Metazoa > Chordata > Mammalia > Rodentia > Thryonomyidae > Thryonomys > Thryonomys swinderianus. The sequence continues at coordinate 17,184 of PVIC010035451.1, read as the reverse complement.
CTCACTGAATGAGGTGTTGGCCTATATAACTTTGGAAATTAGTAGCATCTGTACAATTAAAGGGAAGGCATGTACTTATAAATTCTTACTAGTAAAGCTGTTTCTCACACACTTAGATTAGGAATTCCCATAGTTCTACAGATGGATGATTGAATTAAATAAATAAATGGATAGTTTAGGCTACAGTTCATGGTTCTAAGTGTTGGAGTGAGAATTTATACATAAGAAAGTGTTAAGATGCTAGAAAAATCTACATGCTAATGCTCATTTAGCTCACAGAGATACATAACATTATGCAGGAATATTTAAAAGTGTGTGTACCTACACGGGTTAGAATATAAACACAGATTTCTTTGTTCTATCAGTTCTATGAATCAGCCTAAAGGCAGCAACTTTAGTAGCAGCAATCACAGCACACTTAGCTTGGTTTGTAACATATTTCAATAAAAAGATCCAAGGTTCCTTTGGAGAAATGGCTGATTAAGACTAGGTAAGGGCCCGGGATTTAGCTCAAGTGATACCACACCGACCTTGGAAGCATAAGGACCCAGTTTGATCCCCAGTACCACACACAAAAAAGTAAAAGGACTGGGTAAGAAATATGTAAGGGGAACCTAGACTATGTTACACTGCCAGAAAGTACAGAAATGCTTCTTTGAAAAAATATTTTTTAAATGCTACCCTCCCCAGGGGTGTAGGTGTCATCAAAGGGACACACGAGAAAACCAAAACAGCTAAAGTCAAAGCTGCAGTAATTTCAGTAATGAAGCAGAAATGGATTATAACCTAAAATACAAAACAGGCTCCTGTGAGTCTCCACTGGTGTGAAGGAGTAAACAGAGAAAAAAGAGGCAATCTGTGCAGAAGAACGCTACATGATTTGTGTAGAGACTTAATCTCAGAGTACAACTGTCCTTTATTTTAACTGTGGGCTGAAAGTAGAAATTTCCTTCCAATAAGCATGGTGTGGAAAAGTAGAAATAAAGAGCGCCTTTATTCTAATGCACATGACCTTGGCCAGGTGACCAAGACCGACATCAGATCACCAATCGGGTTAGTAGTGTGCCCCCTTCATGCGATGTAGTCACTTTATCTCGGCAACCTTCTTTTCCCAAACCCACAGTCCCAGGCTATGAAAAAATAAAATCAGATGAATCTGGTATTTTGTCTTACAAAATATCTTGTCCACAATACTCAAAACTAACAGGGTCATCAAGAAAGAAGTCTAGGGAACTGAGACTACAGGGGAGCCTAAGTAAATGTGATAGCCAAATGGGATTTCCTGTCTAGGATGGAGTCCTGGAACAGAAAAAGACATCACACTGAAACTCAGGGATTTTGAATGAACTGTGGGATTCAGTGAATAACAATCTATTAACATTACTTTGTTATACCAAAACTATACCAATGGAAGGCCTCATAGTAGGAAAAACTAGCAAGAGGAATATAGGAATTTTCTATACCAACTGTCCTCAACCTTTGCCATGACGTGTTTATGATGGAAGACAATTTTTCCACCCACAGCAGGGCTGGAGAGCAGCGGATGATTAGAAAGAGCAAAGCAGCAGCACACAACCTAGATTGCTCTCACCACTGCAGAGCTCACGGCAGATGTTGAGCAGCGAGAATCCAAGGCCGCTGCTGAGCTGACAGTGGAGCTCAGGCGGTGATGTGAGCCATGGGAGCAGCTGTGATGCAATCCAGCCCCCCGAACCCGCTGCTCACTTCCCATGTGTGGCCCACTTCCACCCGTGTATGTGGTGCTGGGCTTGCTGAACCGCACTCTTGACCATCCTCTCTACCTTTCTGTAAACATAAAGTTATTCCAAAGAGTAAGATCCAAAATTTTAAAAATAGACTGCAAGAAAGTATCTGTGACACAAGGTGTGATTAATAGTCTTGTAATGAGCAAAAAGAAGTTGCAAAACTCAATACTATGGCAACAAGGAACCAAATTTAAAAAGACAGGAGATACGAACTTCAGTGAAAATGCAGATGGCAAATAAGCATATTAAAAATTACTTGACATCATTACTCATTAAGGAAACGATCATTAAAACCACTGCACACAAATGAGAATCGCTAAAACCATAAAAATTAGCTATACCAGATCATAGCAAGATAGAGAACTCTCATTACTGCAGTGGGAATGCAATGTAAAATCACTCTGGAAAAGAAAAACACTATGCAACCATTATACTCTATTTATTCAAAGGAAAGTCTATGTCCTTACAAAGATGTATACAACAAGATTCATAGTGTTCTCTGTGTTCAAAAAGTCCAAAATGTGAAACCAAAATAACAGAAAATAAATTCAGAAATTGCAGCAGAATGCTGTAACAGAATAGTTCTCAATAATACAATTAAAAAGAAAGGAACTACTGATAAATGCAACATAGGCAAATCTTCAAAATGATGCTGAAGGCTTTTTTCAAAAAGAGTCCAAACTATGCTCAATTGTAGACCGTGCATTTAGCATCTACAGGACTTGAGTTTAACTCCCACCACCAAAGGGAAATAAAATACATATTGTATGATCCTGTTTACAATAATGTCTTGAAAATGCATCAGTCCATAGTGACAGGAAGATCAATGGTCCTTGGGGGAAGGATAAAACGGAGCCGGAGAAACATCTCAGGAGTTATCAGTATTCTCTATAACGATTGTGGTAATACTTGCACAGATATTTGTATGTCAAAACGTAGCAAACTATACTTTACATAAATCCAAGACATAGTTTGATTAGATTTCAGTCAAGTTACTGAACACACTAACAGAATACCAAGTGGTGAGGAGGAATATCAGAGCAAGATTTTTCCTTGTAAAAGGAATTCTGCATGGAAGAGTTCAGTGTGGAAGAAATCTCCAGATCAGTGATACTCTAAAGCACTGATCTGGGAACTGGCTTTGGACCATACTGAGGAACATGCATAGCTGGATACATCAACAACCACACTAAGTACACTGCTTACTTCAGCTGATAGTTTTCATCAACAAATTTTCTTAATAAAGAAAGTAATAAATCCTACTGATGAACATTCTGGCCCAGGCTTTTCTAATTGCTGACCTATAACAAACATTTCATAGACCGGCACTAATGTGGATTCTTTTTGGCGAGCAATGTTTAGATCTTACTAATATGAGAACAGTAATAACCACTGTGGACATTTCTAAGAATCATATGATGCTTGAAGAGGACATAAAGCTTGTAAATAGCAGCCACCAGTTAATTTTATATTACTAACTACTGAGTTATATGGAAAGTTGTTTTAAAAAAGCAATACATGAAAATAAAACATAACACTTTTATTTGTCCAGAATGCTTATTTTTAAAGTTAACTAAGCTTAAAGTGGTTTATTTTCCAATAAACTTAACATCCAGAAGTATTAAATTCCGTATCAAGAATTCATACCCAATGGGCTTAACAGAGCATTACTTGCTATTTTTAACAAGGTACACACTATAAAATATCTATTCCTCTCATCAGAACATAATCTCCCAATCAGACATAGAAATTGAAAAGTAATGTTATTTAACATTTTCTGCTTTCTAGATTTTAGTTTCTACAGTTTGTAAACTAAGAACCATTCAAATATTTAGGTTTCTTTCTCATTCATGTCTGACAAAGAGCTTTTCTCTAAGAAATACTTATATTTTATATTTTCTTTGAAATGAAAAAGATATGGAATCTCCTGAGTTATATATGCAGCTTGTACATTCTTTTAAAAACTTATCTAAATATCACAAATTTATTATACAGCCATAATATATCTCCTTGCTATTCACATATTTCTTTAACCAATATTCAATACATGTGTGCTTTGTATGTTTAGAAACTATTTTTAGCTTTCAATAAAACTATTTACAAAGAGCTCTCAAATATTTAGCAAATGTGACAACCATTATGAAAATATAAACTGTTACTAAAGCTCTCTCACTTTTATTTTATGCATTTCCTTTTGACCATGTAATTTCCTGTTCTTCAAAGACACTGACACATTTTTATCTCTCTGATCTCAGCCCTGCTTCTTTCTCAGCCTGGTAGAGCAATGAGCATGCCGCACAGCTTCTGACAAGGTATTGGCTCCGCTGAATCCATCACTCGGTGAAATCTGATCACATTGGTATCATGTCCAGTTATTTCAGCTGCAGGACCACCTGAAAAGAGAAATGAGGGGAGGGGTCACCAGGATATACCAGAATAAGGCTGATGCACACTGAATAAAATGCTTTCAGAACTCTGAGAGGGGTATGGAGAACTGTACCGAGCAAGTACAATGTACACGGTAGCTGACGGCACTTGTCTGCCGGGCTCTGTGGCTTACACCATTCAGTATTTACTCCACCTCAGGCCCGACCCACAGTTTACCCCAGTTCAAAGGCAGCCGGGCCTGAGTTCCCAGTCTGGTTAGTTAGTGAGCGTGCAGTCCAACCGTCTTAGTTATTTTTCTCACTAAGACAGAAGAGCCAACATCCAAAGTTAAAGGAGGAAGGCTTGCGGTTTCCAGAGGTTTCAGTCCACAGCTGGCTGGCTCCAAGGCGGGGTGGCATGGCAGCAGCAAGTGCTCAGAGCACAGACCCCCTTTCTGCCTCTTGCGTCCTATCCAGGGTGCAGGCCCACAGCGCGTGTAGCACTCGCACCCTTGCTCCTGGTATCACACCGTGAGGCAATCCCAGCATCGTGTCCTTGATTCCAGCACAAACACACCAAACCGACCAGTGGACTAACTCAGTAACCACACATTCCAGATCTGCCACCTCCGATAAAGCCCCTCCTGCAAGTGTGGGAGGCTTTGAAAGGTCACTGAGACACAACCCATGACACCAACCGTCAATAAATTAAAATGTCTGAGCCACTACAGAATATAAGAATCAGCTAGCGTCGTCAGGGTGTTAAAAGATAGGATCAAAAAGACTGATGGTAGCAATAGAGAGCTGAGTAAGAAGCCTAAGCCTAGGAACAGGTCACATGAGAAAATGTTGCGCGTCACGAAGCAGCACGCTCACACGTGATTCCTCATCACAGCAACAGGTCCTACTGCTACACAGTATTTCTCTCACTTACTAAACACCAGGAGCCATTATTATTATGACTGATTCATAAAAGCAAAGTTCTTAGATAGTCATTACTTTAATCTTATTTAAACCTGATTTTGTCGTAACTACAGGTAGCTTTTCTCTCCCAAACCTAGAGGACTGCAAAAGCAATTTTTTGTTATCTGTCTAACTAAATTAAAGACACTCTTTTTTCTAAGATCAGTAGCTACTTTTTTAATCATAAAAAATCTTCACCATCTACTAATATAATGGTGCCAAGGTAAAATTTTATTTTTATTATTAGTGAGCAGTGAAGTAAAACAAATCCACCATTTAGAATAACACTATTATTCTTTCAAAAATACCTACTTGAGTCCGGCATGGTGGCTCACGCCTGTAATCCCAGCACTCGGGAGGCAGAGGTAGGAGGACTGCTGTGAGTTCGAGGCTTGCCTGGGCTGCACAGTGAGCTCGGGGCCAGCCTGAACTACAAAGGGAGACCTTGCCTCAAACATATTAAATTAAAGTAAAGTAAAATAAAATAAAATCGCTACTTGATAAATTATTCCTAATAGTAACTGAACAAACTGTGATTCATTTAATATCTTACCCTAGAGATTAGAATATCTCAACAGTTATTTTCTGTGCTGATAAAATATGAGGGGGAAAACAAGACACATTGAAAGTTGACTTAAGTTTTTCTTTTATCGCCCTAATAGTAGTAAAAAAGAAACATTTAGACAATATGATAAAATTAAAAGCCATACCTTATTAGCTGCTTCCAAGGAATTTATGAGATTCTGTAGCTCCTCCTTACTCATTTCAACAGAATATGGCTTTACTTCACCATTTTCTTTTACATCTAGATGAAGGTTTAAAAGTGGCATTTGTAAAGTAGTAATCTTGTCACTAGAAAGTGCAAGCTGTTTAAAATTAGGAAAACAATAATTAATAAATAATAAAAGACTATATTAAAATGTGTCATATAAGTGAGAATAAAGTATTCCTATTTGATATCAAATAATGAGAAAAGCAAAAGAAATAAATTCATATCAAAACAACATGTAACTGGGCCAGAGATTTAGCTCAGTGGTTCCAGTGCTTGCTTAGCAATCACAAGGTCCCTGGTTCAGCCCTGGTAACCATGTACAACAGTACTGAGGGTGGCACGCTCACCAGCAATCAGTACCACATTCCACAGTGCTGGGCGTGAGGGCTCACCCCTGTAATCCTAGCACTTGAGAGGCAGAGGCAGGAAGATTGCTGAGTTTGAGGCTTGCCTGGGCTACATAGTGAGCTCAGTGCCAGTCTGAACTACAGAGCGAGACCCTGTCTCAAAAGACAAAACAACACAAAGCAACACAACTGCAGGGGCAAAAAAAGAGAAACTAACACAGAGAAGTAAAGAGAAAAAGGGGCAAGCAGCCAGCATGTTTGTGGCAGAAGCAAGTTATCTAGGTCTGTATTTGTCCAGAATAAAAGACATTCTTTTTGCACAGGATTTTAGCTATTTTTAGTTATGAAAATTCTGGGAAGTACAGATTGAGTCCAATAAGTTAAATAATAAAAAATATATACTGATAGTTAAACAGATTCTCACCTTTAGCTGCCAGTCAAAATCTTGTAGCTGTGTGGAGGAAATACCAACTACTTCTCCTAATAGAACTTGCTTGATTTCATCTTTCCTACTTTTCAAGCATTTCATGATAGACTCTTGAAGAGATGAACTCAACTGATTCAACTGTTGAAGAGTCTATGAAAATAAAAATAAAGCATTACAAAATAAATGAAAGGGCCTTTCTGCTTAGGATGTATAGTTCCATTTTCTTTTCACAGTTTTAAATGATAATAAAAAGTAATCATACTTCCATAACTATGAAAAGAACAAAATAAGAATGACTAGCACACAATTTTTAGCAAATTTCTGTAAAAGAGAAAGTAAAACAGTTGACTGATGATGCAGCCTGCAATTGAATACAACTGGATAGCACAGAAGACAATACAGTTGTAAAGACTTTTAATATATCAAACAGCAAAAGTCCTTCTTAAGTCAAGGAGGATTCCAAGAAAGAGGGAAGCAGGGCAACAGAGCCACTCAACAGAAAAGATTAACAATCACAGATTTGTTTGTTTGTTTGTTTTTTGTTTTTTGAGACAGGGTCTCGCTTTGCAGTTCAGGCTGGCCCTGAGCTCACTATGTAGCCCAGGCAAACCTCGAACTCAGCAATCCTCCTCTCTCTGCCTCCTGAGTGCTGGGATTACAGGCGTGAGCCACCACGCCTGGCAACAATCACAGATTTGTGTGCCTATTAGCATAGCTTCAAAATACATAAAGCAGCAAAATTTGGCAGTTCTAAAGACAAATCTATCCATAACCAACTGAGCAGCTATCAGAAAAAGACAAAAATAGTAAGAATATAGAAAAAATGAAAAACACTTTTTATTTCACAGATTTGCTACTAACTTCCAATGATGTGATTTTACTGTAATATACATATCCAGTACTTACTGATGATGACCCTTGTATTATACAGTGCTCTAAAGATCACCTTAAAAAAATCTGGGCATTATTTATTATTGAGGATAGAAATTTGGAGTGACGTTACCTCTTCATCAGATAAATTTTTACCAACTACAGCTTTGAAAAACATGGAAATATCTTCTAGAACATGCATCCATTCTGTTGAATCCCAAACACTGTGATAATCCTGGTACAGAGGATAAGCTCGACCACAGATGCCATCAATTGTTCTGTGAAGAAGCTGGAGAGAAAAAGGAAATATAAATTTACTTCTACCTAGAGTTTATTCCACTTGTAGTGAAGGAATGTTGCTGAGAAGTTCCTATTATCTGCAAGAACAGCTGAGACAGAAATGTAAGTAGTTTTAAAGCTTAATTAGAAACAAAGAGGACATAGCTCAGAGGTGTGGCACCTGACAAGTCCAAGATCCTGAGTTTGATCCTGAGAACGAGGGAAAAAAAAATTAGAGCTCCATGAAAATCTCAGACCTTCAATTAGTATATCTACCATCAGATGCAAAAATAATTTCAAAGATATACTGCTATTTTTCTAACATTCCTGGAAAGGTGTTATGGCTTGTGTCTACGTTCTCCCCTCCAAAGTCTCATAGGTGGGGGCTTTTCAGAGACTGCTGGATCAAGAGTGTATGATGCTGAGCCGGAGGGTTAGCTCAGTGGTTCTGGCACCTGCCTCACAAACGCAAGGTCCTGAGTTCAATCCCCAGAAACCACATACAATGCTGGGCGTGGAGACTCACGCCCACCAGCAATCAATGCCACATACCACAGTGCCGGGCATGGTGGCTCACGCCTGTCATCCCAGCACTCGGGAGGCAGAGACAGGAGGATTGCTGAGTTTGAGGCTTGCCTGGGCTACATAGTGAGCTCAGGGCCAGCCTGGACTACAAAGCGAGACCCTGTCTCAAAAAACAAAAAAACAAACAAAAAAAAAGAGTGTGTGATGCTGTGATGAAGTGTGCAATGCTGGGACGAAGCAAATTTGATTACTAAATTAGTCCTCTGATAGGTCTGGGATGATTCTGTGAGTTGCTAATGGCAAGGCCTACGCTGGGTATGAGTGTTATGGGGGTGTAGCTCGGGTAGAACACAAGGGACAGAAAGAAAGCTGCTGTGGTCGCCTGCTGCTTGCTGATTCACTGCTGGTTGCCTTCTGCTGCCCTGCGTTGCTGAGGGCTGTTTTGTTGTCATGCCCCCCTGCCTTGGAGCCAGACAATTACAGATGGAAACCTCTACAAATGATGAGTCAAATAAACTTTTCCTCCTTCACTCTGGCCATCAGGAAGTTTGTACTGGCAATGAGAAAGGCAGCCCCTAGGTACCAAAGAGGCAAGTCTTTCAACTCTTTCTCCCTGTATCATATTCCACTCCATCTGAAGCAGTAATTCCCATAACACCACACACATTCGGACAGAGATAAGCAGCTGGTGACTTCTACCTCCACACAATGGCTGATGCATAGGAAACAGAATTATTATATATTATAAATCAACTAACATAATCAACTTTAAACTCAATCTTCTTTACAGATATTCCATCTTATCCCTTACTGGTTCCATGATGAAGGAAAACTGAGACTCAAAAATAACAGTGTTACTTTTTTGGATTTTTTTAAATGTAATGATATTTTATTACATTTATTAAACAAGGTAATGGTGGGTTTCTTGTTTTGTTCCTTTGTGGTACTACGGATTGAACCAAGGCCTTGCATGTTAGCCAACCACTCTACCCAGCCCTTAAGTAATGTGATGAAAATACAAAGAAAAAATAACTGTAATAGCTACTACCATTTATTGCCTCCTACACAGATAGCAAGCACTACCACTACTAACTTGAAGTAAATACTTGAAGTAAATACAAGTTAGTGATCATTTCTATTTTACAGTTGAGGCAACTAAGTGAAGGCCCTACCATAATGGAGCTTTAGTCTGTCAGAAAAAGGCAAAGGTTAACAAATGCAATTTAGAATAATAGCTGTGGTGGTGCCACCAAGTGGAACAAGAGGCGGTGGAAGGAGACGCTACCCAGGGATAGAGGGGCTCAGTCCCGGGACACAAAATTCCAGGAACCCCGGGGCAGAAGCCTCACATTCGGGCAGAGTTGGCTGGATCCAAGGACTTAGGAGTTAACATCTGTGGAAATTAAGGTAAGGAGTCTTCTCTAGGGCGGGTAGAAAGAAATGAGGAGAGTGGAGGACAGAAGATTCAGGGCGCACAAACTCTGAGCTACGGTGAATAACGGGCCAAGTTACTCAAAGTCTCTGCGACCTGTCAGTTTCCTCACCGGTCAAGTCAGCCAGAAGAGGGAGGTGCATGTTCTCGGTCTCCCCAGACAGGAAGTAACTCCCTACAGTAAGGAGAACAGAGAAAAGAAAGGAAAGGCAGAAACGGGGACTCTTGGAAGATGCCCTCAGTGCTCAGGCGGGGCCTCCCTCTCCAGCCCACCTCGCCGCCAGGGAACCTGACGCGGGACGCAGGCAAAAGCTCCCTGGGCGGATAAAAGGCATCGCTCTCCTCTGCGCTGTCAAGTCGGGCTCCTCCACAAAGTCACCACTGGTGGCGTCCGAACGGAAGCCCCTCTCGCAGTTACTCTGCTCCCGGATCAGGGCCGGAGTGGTCACCGCTGTCTCGGGCACCACATCCAGAGCCTTGAGCTTCTGGGGCTCGGGCACTCGGAGATCGACCGAAACGTGTCCTAGGACATGGAGCCACGGAGGTCTCGGCGGCCCGAGGCGCAGCGGGCCAACCCGAAACCCCGGCCCTCCGCTCCTTTCCTGGGAACCCGCGAAGGCGCCGGGGGCGCACTCCGAAGGCCTCGCAGCCGCCCGCGTCCCTCACCTGCGCGCACAACCCGGCGGGCAGCTTCTGCAGCCGCCACAAGGGCGTCCCCTCTTCCGGCTCCATCCTCGCGCTCTGTCCGACCCGGGTCATGTGACGCGGTCGGCCCCGCCCCGGCGCGGGGCTTCCCACAGGACGCTCTCGGGGGCGGGGCCGGGGAGCTGTAGCCGTCCGAGTGCGCAGGCGCAGACCCTGGGCGCTTCCTTTCCCGGAACTACAGGCGAGCTTTCCTGGTCTAGTAACCTGGGTACCCTGGAGCTCCTAAAACTGGAGGCAGATTTTCAAATTTCTGAAAGCAGTTTGCACTTTGTTCAGGGTTCTCTTGAACTTTCTTCTCCTTAGAAAACTAATAAGGGAGCTACTGTCCCAAAGTTTTGATACATGCCTTAGTTGTGGCATAGCTCTTTATACAGACCAAAGGAAAAATGTCTGTTCACCCCCATTTTCAGTCAACAAACATAATCCGAGAGATCACTAGTGTCGTCAGCACACATACAGAAAGCCCAGTTAAATGTCAAATTTCACATAAAAAACGAATGATATTTTAAGTATACACTAAATATTGCAAGGCACTCCCTTAAGGAATTTAAATTCCAATTTAACTGGATACTCTGATTGTATCTGGCTTCTCAAAGTTCACTACCCGAACAAAGCAAGAGGCACAAAGCCACACTTTTCCTCTGCGGCTAAACCCAAATTCCAAATACCCTTTGTGTTATTTCATCATTACAGCTGCTACCTTAATCTAGTGTTAGTAATGCAGTAAAGAGAAGATGACTTTACCATGAAGAAGCACACAAGAATTCATAGAAACAACTGCCTCTGTCTAATTTATAAAGTTCATACAAGTGCTAAGTGGTGAATTGGGAAGAAAGGAGAAAGTAGTAATTCATTTTATGGGTTATATAGAGAAGTATTATTTGTAGCATATTTCTAGGCTTAACTCAAATTCCTTTTCTCTACTGTGTTCTCCAAATGTTGGAAATGAAAGCAAACTTTTAAAAATTTTCATAAATCTCTCATCCATATATTACTTTCCACATTTTAATACTCCTGAAAATGTGCTACTCTCATCTTCCTGGCTGAAATGTAATTGTTGTAAAACATTTGGTGAGTAGACAGCCCCCAAGTAATAGTTAAAATGAATAAGTTTAGAAAACTACTTAACCTAGTCTGTCGATAGTTGTAAATGTTTTAAGAAAAAATTAAATTTCATATAGTGTAATAATTGAGACAAATATTGACCAAGAATCTACTATATACCAAACACTTCCTTTATATTGGCTGACAAATCCTCATGTGACAGATAGTATCCCCATATTACAGATCAGGCTACAAGCTTGCTGAAGTAATATGTACCTCCCTGAAGTCCCATGGGTAGTAGTTGGTAGGTAGTCATTGGTCTGAATACATAATAGAGGTTTCAGTCTGTGCAAGTGACTGTCTTGCTGAGAAAAAGAAGACATGGTGGTAGAACATCATATCTCTAAAGCCATGAAATGAGTTACTTAATAAGCAAAATGACACACCAGTCAAGGCATAAGGAATGACACAAAAGGAGGTCTCTTTCATGTAACTCTAGATACCAAGGAAAAGGTGGTTTTTCTTTAGAATATGGATGTAATAACCTTTAACTTTGAGCAAATATAGTTTCTAAATTCATATATTGAGAGAGAGAGAGAGAGAGAGAGAGAGAGAGATATGTGACATACAACCCCTTTGTTTTGATTTGTTTTAAAATGAGCTTCCTGTTCATATTATTCAGGCAATCCTATTAATAAAGACATTATAGTTAATGTGGCTTAATTTGTATCCACAAAAGCATAGGCCTATCATCTGGGTAATATTTCTCATCTCAATGGGAAAAGATTAAAGCATCAGATCTGTAAAATATGAGTTCAGTTTTGAAGAATAGACATCTCTACATTCCATGGTTGTCAATATATATTAGTAAAGGTTTTCTGAAGGGTTTTGACTGCATATGTCTTCAAAATGTATATATTCATTGACTCCCAAAATTCCAGTTCTATAAATATGTAGAAAAGAAATAATTCAGTTCTCAGACTATTCATTTATGCATTGTTTATAATTCTAAACTAGTAAAAAATTACTCAAAATTATGAAAAACAGAAAGTAAAGCTGCAAGAAAGTGATTGTGTAGAATATTTAAGGCCAGGGATTTAGCTCAAGTGGTACCACACCTACCTTGGAAGCACAAGGGCCTGAGTGTGATCCCTGGTACCATCAAAAAAAAAAAGAATATTTAATAGGTTGTAACTACTGGTAGCATGAGGTTTCATGTCTCTATATATCACATGATATGTGATATATGTTTCATGAGTGTGTATATTCTACAAATCTAGAAAAAGATATATACAAATTTTTTTAAATGGCAAGTCTTTCATTTGGAATTTCATAGATGTCTTTAGTTCTCTGAGTTTTTTAGATTTCTTATTGAAAATTTGTATAAAAATATCTTAAGGGTTGGAGATTTACCTCAGTGGTTTGGGCATCTGCCTAGCAAACTCAAGGTCCTGAGTTTGATCCCCAGTAACCACTTACAATACTGGGCCTGGTGACTCACAGCCACTAGCAATCAGTACCATGTACCACAATGGTACACTGGCTCACACCTGTAATCCCAGCACTCAGGAGGCAAAGGCCAGAGGATTGCTGAGTGTGAGGCTTGCCTGGGCTACATAGTGAGCTCAGGGCCAGTCTGAACTATAAAGCAAGACCTTGACTCAAAAAACAAAAATGAGTATGCATGTATCATGAAAATACAATGACTTTAACTCTTTCAGGAAAATGCTTAAAAGGAGAATTGCAAGATCAAATCGAATTGCTATTTTTAGTTTTTTGAGAGCTCTCTACTGATTTTCTTACTAATTGTACTGCTTTGTATTCTTTCCAACAGTGTAGAAAGTTTCCTTTTTCTCTGCAGTATTGCTAGAATTTGTTGTTAATACATTTGTTGTTTGCTGTTTCTTTGTTTGTTTATGATAGGGTCTCACTTTGTAGTTCAGGCTGGCTCTAAGCTCACTATGGAGACCAGGCAAGCCTCCAACTCAGCAATCCTCCTGGCTCTACCTCCCAAGTGCTGGGATGACAGGTTTGAGCCACCACACCCGGAATTGTTGTATGTGGTTACCGGGGATCTAACCAGGGACCTTGCACTTGCTAGGCTGGTGCCGGAAAGACTGAGCTGAATCTCCGGCCCTGCTCTTGACTTCTTTATGATAACCATTCTTTCTGGAGTAAAATGGGTTTTTGGCATTATTTTAATTTTTATTTCTTTAATGACCAGCAATGTTGAACATTTTTTCATGTATCTTTTGGGCATTCGTGCCTCTTCTAACAAGTATCTGTTCATTTCATTGCCCATTTTTTAAACTTGGATCTTTCATTTGGGGAGGCATCTGATTTTTTTTTTTTTTTTTTGAGACAGGGTCTCGCTTTGTAGTTCAGGCTGGCCCTGAGCTCACTATGGAGCCCAGACAAGCCTCAAACTCAGCAATCCTCCTGCCTCTGCCTCCTGAGTGCTGGGATTACAGGCATGAGCCACCACGCCCGGCAAGGCATCTGATTTTTTGAGTTTTTAAAATACAGTCTAGATGTTAGTCCTCTGAGGAATGCCTGGCAAAGAAATTCTTCCAGTCTGTAGGTTGTCTCTTCACTCTGTTGGTTGTTTCCTTCGCTGTACAGAAAATTTTTTAACTAGATATGTTTTCATTTGTTGATTCTTGCTACTTGTTCTTTCTTTCTTTCCTTCCTTCCTTCCATGTATAGTTTGTAATTATTTCCCATTCTTTTCATCAATACTGAAAAATATTTTATCATTTTGGTAATGATTTAATTCTTATATTACTTCCTGAGAAAGTAGTTTATTTTAAAATATCTTTGAAACTCTTCTACAGTGTAACCAGAGACTTTTATGAACCAAATAACTGTACAAATACATACATTATGTAGCATTCAACTAATAAAGGGATTATAAGTGAAATAACAGTCATATAACTATGTTTTTCAACACAGAAAAACTTATTTATGAAATTAGAATAGACTTTAAAATAATGTTCGGTGCTGTTTTGGGTTCTTTGTTGTTTTGTTTTGTTTTGTGTTTTGAGACAGGGTCTCGCTTTGTAGTTCAGGCTGGCCCTGAGCTCACTATGGAGCCCAGGCAAGCCTCGAACTCAGCAATCCTCCTGCCTCTGCCTCCCGAGTGCTGGGATTACAGGTGTGAGCCACCACGCCCGGCTTGTTTTTGTTTTTGCAGATCAGGCTGCCCCGAACACACTATGTAACCCAGGCCAGCCTCAAATTCACAGCAATCCTCCTGCCTGTGCCTCCCAAGTTCTGGGATTACAGGCAAGAGCCACTATGCCTGGCATTTTGCTATGGTGGTACTGGGATCAAACTCGAGACCTTGCACTTGCCAGGCAGATGCCAGAACCACTGAGCTAAATATCTGGCCCTGTTTGGTTATTTTTAAGAAAGATATGGAACTATATAATGCTAAGCTACATAGCAATTATGTACATTATCTAAAATATCAAACAAAAAAAATTAAAGTCAGGACCTCAGGTTTACCAGGCATGTACAGTAGTACTGAATTTAATCTCTGGCCCACTTATATATTAAAGGATCTGGAAGATCACATATAAACATTTCCTTCTGGAATGGGACTTATAATAGTTTTGAAGATTTTAGTGTTGTTATAGCTCACTAAAATATCACAGGAGATTGAAGACACAGTATTCAAAGTGGTAATTATAATTCATTCTGAATGGAAAGATAATATAAATCTATTTGTGTCCTTTATACTTTTCCAGATCAGGTAAGTTTTCAAAACAGAAAAGAAAAAATTGACACCTAAATTACCTAGAAGTTTTGCAAAGGGGGATTCTTTGTGGAGGTGATCAGAGACATTAAGGTAAAGGTAAAGAGGGTTTTGGAATATGGATTAAATGTTCAAGGAAAGAAATGAACACAATTTAGTTGGAAGAAAACATGCAAAACAGAAAGACAAACAATAAACTTAATGTCAGCACAATTTTAAATGAAGATTTGAATCCAAGAATTAAAAGATTTCTTTATATAGTGTTGTAAAGATCATTCAGGTTCAGGATAAAGAAGGTAGAATTTTCCAAGAGAACCCTTCTATTGACATTCTTGCTAAATTATAGGTTGCAACAAGAGAAAAATGAGAATTGGGTCAGGTAATTACAGGGTTAGAAGCCAACCTAACCTTAGAAGATATTTAGTCCAACTTCTTCTTGGGAAACTGAGGGCCTTAGAAATTGAGGTTATCAGGTGTCAAGTCCAACCTTGAGCACAAACTGTAATAACATCAGCATCCTCTGAGCATAATTCAGCAAGGCTGAGCCTGTCTCTACTACCTTTGGGAGTAAAACCTGGCAATCCCCTTGACATACACCGGCATACTGGGAAAATGGGAAGTAAACACTGTAAGTGTACATGTTAAATAGTAAGGTTTTAAAACATAGGTAAGGAACATAAACACATCTGCAAACTCACTTTTGTTAAGTCCATTTTACTCTCTTTTATGCAAAGAAATATTATCCAAGGGAAAAAAAGGAATCTCACTCTCAGTTTAAAAATGTACACCATAAACCCTCTGTCTTAGCATTTATTAAAAGAGGTTCAATATCATTAATACACAAGAAACTTTTTTTTTTTTTGAGACAGGGTCTCACTTTGTAGTTCAGGTTGGCCCTGAGCTCACTACATAGCCCAGGCAAGCCTTGAACTCACAGCGATTCTCCTGCCTCTGCATCCAGAGAGTTGGGATTACAGGAGTGAGCCACCACACCCTGCACTGTGGTGGGTGGTACTGATTGTTGGTGGGTGTGAGTCACCACACCTGTTAATGTTGTTTGTTGTTACCGGGGATTGAATTTAGGACCTTGAGCTTGCTAGGCAGGTGATGGAACCACCGAGCTAAATCCCTGGCCCCATAATAAACATTTTAATGAAAACTTTAAAGGCCATATTGATGGAGCCTGGACAGAGACACCACCAATTTGAATGGGCCCACTCACCATCTTAGAGAGATGAGATTTCATCTTGCTTCATTCACAGAGGACACATCAGCAAGCCACAATTTCTCTGACTCACACCCACCCCTCAGAAACCCACCAGAAAGTGCTATTTAAGAAAAGCCACTTGGCCTATGTGAGATACCTTCTCTGTGGTGCTTGCAATGAACCTGCTGGGACTGTTGAGTTCACGACCTTTCTTTTCTGCTTATATATGTGAATGGTGGCAAATGGATTTTATGCAAACGGTAATAAACTACAAGAGACCAGGTAAGAACCATTCAAACCTAGCAGCCTGCACAGTACACTGCACACTATAGTTGGACTCTTCTAAGAAAATATAAGAAAGCTGGAACTGTGAAATGAGTCTTCATCAAGTTCCTAAAACAATGAATTTCTCCAGGGTATTTGCAATAAAATTTGATTTATGGACTTCCAATAAACACATCATTTTTAAGGAGCATCATTTTGATGAACAGAGGAATTCTCTTGTGCCGGGCTCTGACTCACGGTGGGTTTAGTAAATAGCCTTCTAGATGACAGATGGTCCAAATGAGTCTGATCATTAAACACTGTACCCTGGGGGGATCTGAACAATGAGTTTCCAGAGGAATAATCATTGTCAGCACAAAGGGAGGTAGTTAGACCCTGGACAGCCTCAGAGGTTGTCTTCTCTACCTTGGGGCTGTGCCCATCAGGTCGAAGAAGGCAA